>NQII01002324.1:196108-208763 GCA_002778355.1 Clitarchus hookeri
AAGTTGTAGAAAATTTTATATTCTACAACTTTTATAATAAGTGCAAATCTTATTTAAGCAATAAAAAGCGAGATATTCGAGAAAACCCGATTTTTATGACCTTTGACCTTCAATATCTTAAGACGCGGACATGATAACATTGGTGACTTTTGAGACAACATTAAGAACGAAAAAACAAAGGCTTATACCAATTTACAGCTTATTATCTTTCATTCCGAGGTNCAAAGGCTTATACCAATTTACAGCTTATTATCTTTCATTCCGAGATTGACCCCTTTTTTTACCTAATATGACTGGGCTATTGTGCCATGCTGTATAATAAAGGTAAACTACAAAGGTTCGTTAAAAGAATGTCAGCAGCTGATGTGGGCGGCTGGATTTCTTATCTTTTTTTTGCATCTTTTATGCAGTGACCCACTGGTTTTTTTTTTTTGCCATGCTGGAATGTGACACCTCAAAAAAAATCTTCTTCTTCTCTTCTTTTACTCACGGCCCAGCCATCCTGCCAAACAAAGAAGGCTTGGAGGAATGTGTCGATCAGCTTTGTAACAACAGATTTTGATTTTGCCATTGCTATGTATAACCAAGAACCGAGTAATTGTTGTTAACCTAAAACCGGTTCTGAGTCAAACCTCAAGAACCGGTATAAATTGGAACCGAAGAACCGAACCAACCCATCCCTAGTTTAATGTCAAAAATTTCAAGTGAGATGCGTGACGGCCAGGGAATGGGACGTCAAGTAGGTTTTTAGTTCTGCTTAAGTCAGACGCGCTGGGTATGGGCGGGCTCTACTGTGGAGGCATCTGAATTATATGACGACTACTACGCACTGGTCCCTAGTAAGTATAACGTCTGGCGGGTTGGTTGCCAGCAGGGCACAAAGTCTGCGAGGCGAAGTGAGGCCTCCGCGGTGGACTGGGTCACGTGATGTGGTGATAAGGCTAGCTTACCACTGGCGTTGGCCCTCTAGAGCAGTTGAGGGCTCTTCCCCTCCCCCACCCCCACCCCCTGATGTTAGTGTCTGCTAAAGCTGTTGGCTGGAACAGGTGTTCCTGGTGTGGACTGGTTGGTGCCAGGCTGGCAAGCTGACAGGACCCAGGCTGGCTGATGCTGACATCCCGGCTGGTGATGTGTCTGATCAGCTCAATCCCCAGTGGCAGTGGAATCCCACAGTGGAGTAGTTCCACAGCTTGGTGCACAGATCCGGGAACCCTAATTGGGGGCCAAAGAGGTTGGCATGGAGGGTATTGAAGTGAGGCTTTGCTAGTTGTTGGGCTGCTTGTGTTCTATATTCCATGGGGTTAAGCAGCTGAGGGCTGGTATGGGCTGATTACTAAGGCAGTGATGAGTTGTGAGGACAGTAACTGTCCTCCAAGCATCTCTCCTGCGTCCTCGTCAATTTAGAATGTCATGAGCAGAAAGATTCTAATGTTCACTCCTATAGAGGGTAGCAGACAACAATCCCCTAGCTAATGTGTAAACCAGAAGTTCTTGGATCAAGCCTTGTCAAGCCTGGCACCCCTACCGGAGAGTTTATATGCTCTGGAAGGAGTGGGTTAGCTGATTTAGTTTTCCTGGATGCTTTGTCGTGTGTCTTTCTAGTGGTTGTGGCTCTACCGTACGTATGTCCCTAGCACTGAGGTACCAGGTTCACAGTATGGGTGGCCGTTGAATCTGTGGAGTGTGTGATGTACGTGCAGTCCTGATTAGGAGCTGGCCGCAGTCCTATTCTAAGTCTGTAAACAGTTGCCAGTGACGTAGTTCCCTGCCGCTCTCTTCCGGGATGACACTTACCAGGTTGGGGAAAGAGCACATGTTAACTTCAGAGCAAGGAAAATAAAAATTAGCTGGAATATGTGTTTTGTTCTCACGACAATAGAACAAGGTAATTCGTACTATCTCCTCTCAACACACACTAGGTGTTCAGCGGACTTTGTAAAAGGGCAAGATAGGAGAAGGGAACTGTCAGCTGAAAGAGCATGGTTTGAAGAGTGGACGAGAGCAACAATTAAGTAGCAGTGAAAACAACTAAACCCTTATTGCAGCTGTTAGTCCTAAAAGGACGTGGGGCACCATGCGTGGTGTACTTGTCGGGTGTAGTGAATTTGACGGCAAGTGTCAGGGGTAGCGACTACTCTTTGGCTGCACTGGAAATGAAGGTGTTTGAAGTTGCGAGCGCGGGCAGACTCTGGAAGCTCTAGAGAGTCCTTAGGAGGACTGTGGCTATAGTAGAGTGTCTTAGCATGACTGATGCTAAGGCGAACTACTGGAACAACTGGAATTTCTGCCGGGCATCAGTCCATATATACCCCAGGCTGCTGGGTTTTTTTGTGTGTCTGGTGCTTCAGTTATCATCTGCCGTCACCCCTTGGGTTCGGTTTGGGCTGCGACTCTGCTGCCATCTCTTGGCGGGGTGGCAGCTGTGTGGGCAGTATCCGCTGCTCACTTAGGGCCAAACTCTTGCATGACGGCAGCTGTTTTTCGGCGGATTAACAATATGCAGAGACGGTGATGCGACTCCCTTTTATTATTGCGTGGCCCCTTCGTATCTGACGTTTCCCAAGGGGGCAAGCGTGGGCTGGCCTTGGAGGCTGCTAGACAGGGCTTGATCTCTTTCTGGGCATGTGGTTTGCATGTGATGTGAAGTTAAAAAGAAATACATTCTAGGAAGCATCATGCAACAAGTGTTACGCTGAAACCTTATTGTACTTGCAAATAAAAGGTGCGTAAAGTGCGGAGCTCAGTGTGTCATTGATGCCAGAGATTAAGTTGGCTGTGGGGTGTGAAGGCCCATGGACAGGATGCAGTTGTCTCAACTCAAACAAAAGGATTACCAGATGTATGTCTAAAATGACAGTACAGGAACCCTGTTGCGTATGGGGCTCCGAAGCAGGCGGTTGGTCAATGCACCCATTCTGACAATTCACGAGTGGAAATAGCTCAAGTTTGCACAGCATCAGATTTATTCTGATTGGCGAAGGGTTGCCTTTCCCAACGTGCTAAGTTTTCTGCTTTAGCAATGGATTGACATATGTGGCAGGCAAGAAACCTCTGATAATAAACACCCAGCAATATCTGTTGGAAGAACACAAACTGGTGGCAGCAGCATTATGGTCTGGAGAATGTTTTATTCGTACTGTTTGGGTCCACTGATACCTCGGGAGGGCACACTCAATAAATTTTGTATATCTATCTATTTTTGGAGTTCATTTTCATCCAGACTGTATTTCCTGGGGTGAATAGAATCTTCCAGCATGACAATACTGTACCTAATAGTCATATTTATCCTAGTGTGTTTGGAGGAACATAATTATGACTCTTAAGTACCTGTCTTCGCCCCGGTCCCTCAGATTCTACGGTACTTTAACACAATCAAGCCTCTCTGGGACCACTTTGAACATAGTCTTCTCTGTATGAATCCTCCACCATACTCCCTTTGGCAGCTGTCAGGTTCACCAAGATATGTGTGCCTGTAGATATCCTTTGAGCATTCCAGCATCTTATTGAATTGCTACCACACTGTCTAGCTGCTGTTCAAGCTGCACACATCAGTTATTCTGTATATTAGCCTTATGGTCTTAATAACATCACATGACTGCAGTTTATATTACTTATCATTCGACATGCATCATGATAAATTGCATCTCAAAAAGATAATGTTCCAAACATTTCATAATCTATTCTGCACAATATGAAACTGTGCAAACATACTACCAAAGTCAATAAGTTTGCTGCCTGGCACCCCGAGTGCAGGCAGCCATACACCACTGTGATCACTTACACAGGTGCACATCATCTCTCAATATAGTCACAGTTGACTGCTATGCATGCCAGCGTTAGTATAACTGTTGAAATCACTGCGGAATAATATTGGAAGGAACACCCTGTACTGGTTTTTTTGTGGCAGTGATTATCTCCTCTGTTGAAACAATTTTTTTGCTCACTTAGTAGTGCTTTCAAGTGGAGAAAAAGAAAGAAGTCTCATGGTATGAGATCATGTGAGTACGGAAGGTGTATTGTCACGTTTTTTTTTTCCATCTTTCCGATGATAGCGATTTCCAGGTAGCAGATTGTTTTAATTTCGGATTGTACAGATAACACCATGTTTCATTCCCTGTTATTATCTGATTGAGAAACACCCCACCATCAGCACCACTGATTAGGTCACTGCATTCAAGGTGTCAGTCAATGTACTTATTGATAAAATATAAATTCTGGCAGTTTTTTAATGAAATTAATTTAAAATGGAAAGCAAACCTTGCATTATTGAAGACCACGTACAGTATTGGCCTGAATATAAGACTGTACTTTTTCCAAAAAGTACAACCAGTAAATAACGGGATGAACTTATATTTACAGTTAAACATTTTGGGTGACTTTTTAAAATTTAATTGGCATGCGAAAATTATTTTAATTGGCATTTTCTATATTGTATGGTATAACTTACGGGTTATGCATACCAAATTTCATTTTAAACAAGACTGCGCCGATAGTACGATTTCAATAACCAAACGTGCCCGAACGTAAACAAACAATGTTGTTCTTATTCTCGTTTTGTGTCGTATAGTAAAACAGTAAAAAACTTATTATTTGGAAGATCCGGTAAGTGTGCATTGCATTTCAGTGTTACTGTCGCCGCCATCTTTATGCTTTTTTCGTGGCAATTTTGTGTCTAGTAGACACTTAATGGTAGTTACATCACTGGTGGTGTTATGGGTTTATTTTGTAAACGTACCAGTTATGAAAGTGATTTAAGTTTTTAATTCACGTAAAATGGAACATGTTAGGGTTGAAAAACGGGGTACTATGGCACACCAAATAAATTAACGTCGGAGGCATAGTTACAATGTGTCTTTCAAGGTTGGAGTGGCAAAATATGCAATTGTAAACAACAGTGCGGCAGCAAGACGTTGAAATGTCACAGAAACAAATGTTCGTCGCTGAAGAATATTTGTCCTAAGCTGCAAAATTGCAACAATACTCACATGCATTTCGAAGCCCCACTAAAGGAAAGTATGAAGAACTTAAGAAAAATGTTGTTCAATTCATACAAGAAAAGTTAAATGAGGGTGCACCAGTTTCCCGTGAAATACGCTTGGAAGTGCTAGAAGTAGCTAGACAAACAAACCTCCCACGGTAGTCTTTCTGGGCTAGCATAGGCTGGGTTAAGCCAATGGCAGGGATTCACTCAGAAGGCGTACACCACTTGCCCAAAGACTGCCTTCAGACTTTGATCATAAGCTGTTAGCATTTCAAAGGTATGGCATTAGGTTTAGGCAAGCACATGGCTATCTTTTGAGTCAGATTGGCAATTGTGACCAAACGCCAGTTTTTTTTTTTTCCCCCCCCTTTCCCCAACACAACCATTAACCAGAAAGGAGAGAAAACTGTATTGATACGGACAACAGGGTACAAAAAATTACGAGTAACTATAATGCTTGCTTGCTTGTTTAGTAGATGGCATTAAACACCTCTTTCTCCCCCCCCCCCCTACTCCAGCTCTTAATGTTATTTTAAGAAGAAAGACAGTGACTAAGGAGAATATGCCTAAAGGAGTTTTTGTAATAGTGCAACAGAATGGTTGGATGACTGAAGAGTTTGTCTTATTGGATGAAGGTGGTTTGGGGGAGGTGCCCTGGAGCTGCACTTGGCAGGCGAGGGATGCTTGTGTTGGATGCTTTTCGTGGGCATATGACTGACACTGTACGAAGCTGTGCTTTGAAATTGACTGACTTGGTTGTCATTTCAGGTGGAATTACTTGTCATTTGCTGGTTCTTGATGTGGTAGTTAATAAACCTTTCAAGGACTTTCTGAAAAAGAAATACAGTGACTGGCTTTTAACAGGGGAACATGCACTGACTCCTACAGGCAAAATTAAGAAAGTTTAACCAAGCACATTGGTTGAGTGGATTTTTGTTTCATGGTAACAAATATCGAAAGATGGTATCCTAAAGGGTTTTAAAAAAATGTTGCATTTCATGTGCATTAGATGGAAGTGAGGATGATATGCTTTGGGTTGCTCCAGGAGGAGATTTGTCTGATGACGACACTGAGTGGGAACATGGAAGTGGAGACTATAGTTAAAGTATTCATTCCACGAATGAGGATTCCATAGGTGATGCTGCCGATAGTGATTAGTTGACTAAAAGTTACATTGTAGAATGATGGAAAGAGTTTTATGTCCTTTTGATAATTTTTATAATATTATTGTTTACTAATGTTTGTGTTACTGCCATAGACTACGTAAAAATTCATTATTAAAGTACATTAAGTGTGGATAGTTTAGTTAGTGCAGAGGTAAGTGTTATCTTATATTCTTCACCAATTAATTCCTCCAACCTGGCATTTGTAAAATTAGGGGGGTAGTCTTATATTTGGGTGAATACAGTAAATTAAAATGAGCTGTTGAGCAATATAAAGTGGCTCTTTACATGGTCTACCCATAGGGAACCAAGGTGGGGCTCTCTCCGTCCTCCTGTTTTCAGAAATAATTTTGTTCAGTACTTTGCAGTATTTGTCAGCAACTGTAACTTGAAATAATTTGCATTTTCTCTTATTCTCAGCTTTTGAAAGAATTTTAAACACAAGTTACGTAGTTTTTCCTTGAAATTTAATAATTTTTCCCCTAAAAAATATGCCTTTATATTGGATCAGCTGTTATTTTATGAACTCCTTTCTACCCCAATGTAGCCATAATAATAAAGTAATAAAAGGCAAACTGTAATAATGAAGATTTTTCTTTATGCGTCGAGACACGAGGATCTGATTCTACACTGCCTAATAAACATGAAAGGTACAGGCTAGAACCGGACTAGTGAAAGCTTACCAATTAACATAGGCAAGCTGATGCTGGCCCAATGTCTTTGTGCCAGAATCAGGCCGATATAAATGTCGGTTAACTGTTTGCCGATAGTGTCAAAAACACACTCGATTGGAACTGGCAAGATACAAAATGAATACCAAACTGTTGCAGAGTTTGTTGTGATGGCTGGATCTTGCCACTATGCTGGGCCTCATTTCATCTACTGTACAACACACAATATTGACACATGATGCTCTTTGATAAATAAATATAAACATGACTTCACCTCATCTGCACACGGAATCATGTAACCCAGGCAGGGTGTGAACCTCGAACAACTTGCATCCAGAGTCTACCAGCACACCCCAAGACGCGGGGCCACTCGCAGACAAAGACAGCCAAGTTAGTTGGCCTTGCTATCAGATGTCATACCAGCCCCTCTCATGTGATAGATGCCAGCCTAGCGCACCAGCTAAGCACCTAAGCTCATGCTGCAGATGCAACCCACAGAGAACCTGCGGGCAGGTGGAATACATGTCCGTAGTATTTTATACTAATGCTTTCAACAATTTTTAATTCTTTCCTGTCGAAAGGGTTTTTACGGTGTCTATGCTGGTTTTCCCACCTTCTCTTCTTAGTTATAGTAGTTTTTCTATAAGTACACTCGGGGAGGTTGTCATGGCCGAAACGGGGCCATGGCAACCCAATACCTTGCCGCCGCGATAGATGTCTCCTTGCATGATTTCCTTTCTTGTAGGCAAATGGGGTATAGCAATGAGACTCCCTTAACTCCCGTCCTTACTACGGGCTCATGCCTAACACTTAATTTTAAAGTAGGTTAAAAAAAACTCGGAACAGCAGTTCATTTTGAGCAGTTCGCTCCACCACTTCCAGTGCTGGAGCACACTGCTAACACTTTGTGACCTACCAGAAACTCTTCAAGACCTTTACCAGAAGCCCTTGAAGAGGTCGACACCCCTTTTCTATACCCACTACCCTTCTCGTAGTGGTACTAGAGTCCCTTTTGGACAACAAGCATAGAGTTAGTTAGGGTTAGCCAGTATAGTAGCTACCTAGTCGCATCTGCTTTCTTAGTTCAGGCCAGGTCCCCGTCACCTGGTTTGCATAGGTTAACTTCTGTTACAGTTCTTGGTAAATTAGGAGTTGGTACGGGCCACTATTTTATTTACAGTAAACACATCTTCTATTATCTTACGAGTAGTCATTGCTAAGGGCGACTGTAACTCCAACTTCCATAGATGTCAGCTCACCAGGGAAGAGCAGGAGACAGTGGCATTGCCAACCTATTTTCCAAACCTAGTGTAGGACTGTGGGCTCCCTTAACCCGGTGCACATATGTCAAAACAATTCACATTAGACGGCCACCCATACTGTGCACCTAGTGTGCATTACGGTAGAGCCCCAACCATCAGGTCACAACCACAAGGTAGTTAGTCAGTCCAGTACATTCACTCATCCACCGTGTTGAACTGTCGCCAGATAGAGTGAGTGACTGGGTCTGGAGGTCTGGCCCCTTTGGTCCACACCCACGTCATTGTCAAACTCCCGGGGTAAACCCACCGCGCTGAACTGTCGTCGGTTAGAGTACTCAGATACGACTAGTTGGCTCGGCCTCGGCTTGGCTCAACACTTGGTGTAATCAAGCAGAACTAGCCCAGTTAAACTAGCGAGGCATCCAATTGAAAATCATCTAGACTTCGGGGCGTCTGAAAACACCCCGTTGCGTTCAATTGTAACTACCCAAGATGTCACATGCAGAAGCTAGCATAGCTGACCTAGGAAATGCCACAAACACCATGGCTTAGGCCACTACTGAACAACCCGAAATGTGCCATATAGCCACTTGCTCTGGCACGGGGGTAAATATGATCATATGCGCTCACTGCCAACACAGTTTCCATTCCTCTGTTTGGGATGGACAGACGAGCCCAGGTACACAATAGGGCGGTTCGATATATAGATAATTATCAATATGAAAAATAACTTGTCAATCTACGTGTAATTAAAAAAAATAGCGGTATATCAATCATTTGGTATCAAAGTTTTCTGTATTATCGAAGTTTTAGGCATTTTCAAAATTTTCGGTATTATCAAAGTTTTTAATTTTATCAACATTTCTGATTTCGAAATTTACAATATTATCGATACTATCGGCGTTATCGCCATAAAGTTGTCGCCTGCAATTCAGTCTCCTTTTGCTATATGCGAATAAGAATAAAATATGGCATGATTGTAATACATTTATATGTTTATAACTCTATTACATCATCACCTGGCTTACGCAACATTCAAGTTAGCTGGTTCATTGTTTTGGGTTTTTTTTCCGGTCCGCACTCGTGTGTAAACAAATGGCGGTTCACGACCAACCGTGCCGATTTGTATCTCTTGAAATAAAGTATTCATTAATGTAATAAAACATTTTTATACATGTTCTGAGTGAAGTGACATTGTTTGTAATTTCTTTCTGCTGTTTTTAAACATAGTTTCTTGTTCTGTATGAGCCGATACATCAAACAGTCAGTACTGATTTCCGCACGACTAACCTTCTAGGTAAGTATTTTGGGGGCAAATTAGATTCTGCATTAAATGTGTGGATGCAGTTTCATGAAATATATTGTCACTGGCTAGGTATTGCATCATCTAAAGTTAGTGTTATGTACTTTAAAACCTGCGTGACTGGACAAATTATCACGAAACTTGCATGGCAATGCAGTGACAGATATTATTGTGGAAGTATGCTGTAAAAATTTGGATCAATTCTGTTCAGACATTGAGTTTCAAGAGAGTTCTGAAAATACAATGTGTGGCAGTGTTCATAAAAGTAGACATTTGGGTGAAATCGACTGAGTAGTTCTTAAGGTTTATTTTTCCCCAGCATTTTTCCAGCTATAATTTTCATGTGGCGTTATCGTACAAAAATGGCGAGCTAATGAATATGTGAATTTCTGAATTTGATACTGATGTGTCGTTTTGAAGTACCAATTTTGACACTTCACATAAGTTTTCGGCAAAGTACGTTGCTGGATTTACTCCGTAGAATGGCAGAAAAGAGGATTACCGCACACCCACATCCTAATCTTGCTATATACCAAAATCAATTCCAGCGAAACCGATGAGGTGATATCAGCTGAAATACCAGACGCCAACACTGACAGAGGATTGCACGAAGCCGTGACGGACCTTGTGGTGCTATCAGTTCTACGTCACCGTGCATGGTAGATGGTAAGTGTTCAAAAAGATATCCTCGGGCAATAGTAGCACACACCGTTACAGGCAATGATAGTTACCCACTCTACAAAAGAAGATCTCCAGAAAATAGTGGGAGAACAACCACCATCATTGTGAGAGGTAACAAGATTGAAATAGACCACCGCTGGGTCGTTCCGTATTGCCCACTGCTATCAAAAACATACGAAGCACACATAAATGTCGAATACTGTAACTCGGTAAATTCAATCAAATATATCTGCAAATATGTAAATAAAGGTAGCGAGCGACATGACAGTATTTGGGGTGCCGAAAGAAAATACCGCAAGAGATGAAATTACTCAGTACCAAATTGGTAGACATATAAGTAGCAACGAAGCAGTATGGAGAATTCTATCTTTTCCAATACACGAACGAAATCCAGCAATAGTTAATTTAGCTGTTCACTTAGAAAATGGCCAACGAGTATATTTCACAGAGGCTAACATACAAGATAGAGCAATCAATCCACCAGCAACGACCCTCACAGCATTTTTTACCTTATGCCAAAATAATGACTTTGCGAAAAATCTGTTATATGCAGAAGTTCTTATGTATTACGTGTGTAATGTAACCAGAAAATCGTTTGAAAGAAGAAAGTGAGGAAAACGAGTTAGCGCTCACAATGGTATCTTCGAAAAAAATACATTAGGGAGAATTTACACTGTGGCATCCCAATCAAGCTGAATGCTTTTATCTTCGTCTTCTATTGGTTAATGCTCGCGGACCGACTCCATTCCAGCATTTAAGAACTGTCGGAGGAATTACTCATGACATATACCGTGCCGCATGCCAAGCACTTCAATTGCTGTAAGACGATAAACACTGGGAAGATTGCCTAGCTGATGCGTGCGCAACATCAAATCCTCATCAAATATGTCTGCTATTGGCAATCATACTAACTACTTGCTCACCTTCATCACCATCAGAACTATGGGAAAAGTACAAATCGCATATGGCTGAAGACTTACTGCGACGATTCAGAGAAATCAAAATGGATCCGAACCTGGATTTCACGCCATATATTTACAATCGAGCATTAATTCTGATTGAGGACCTCTGCTTAGAAATCACGAACAAGCTTCTTGCTCAATTGGGAATGCCATCACCCAATTGTGTAAACGTGTAAATGTTACATTTTAAAATATATATTGTTGTTAGCCTGCTATTTCGGAAGATAACACCAAATGAAAAATACACATTTTACATTATATTTAGAAAATTGTGAAAGCAATTCTCACCTAATTTGGCATGTAAGTAATACTATGACAGGCCAGGTAAACGTAAATATTTGAAATTGATTATGTAATTATTTTCAAACGGCGGCCATACAAATTTGTTAGGTTTATTTGTTACATTTACTATTACAATCAACCAATCTCGACTAAATTTTGTATGCTAAAAGTATCTATTGCAAGCATCATATATGTGAATATATAGCCACTTTTGTCCGCCAATTTGCCAGATAAGCGACATGAAAAATTACATTTTTATGTAATATCTCTGGAAACAATTGACAGATTCTCACAAAATTTGGCAAAACATTTGAACTGTAGCAGGTAATGTAAAATGCTATGTTTTAATTAGGTCAGGCACATATTTAAAAAATATAGCTATATAAATATTTTATCTCAGTATCTTTTATTAACGAAACAAATTCCAACCTAACTTCGTATGCTGGCAGTATCAATTATATCATAAAATTTTTCTATACAGCACCTCATTTCTCTGCCATCTTATAAGATATCCCCACAATAAAAACTAAGTTTTTATGTCATGTCTCGGGAAACAATCAACCTTTTATTACCAAATTTGGCGAAGAAGTTTTACTGTGTTAGGCCATATAACTATATACATTTATTAAGTGTGACAGACACTTATTTTCAGAATAGCGACTTTAAAACAATTTTAGCGTCGTGTGCTATATTTACGAAACTATGCAATCAATTTTAGCTTAACTTTATATACTGGCAGTATACAGTCATCGTATGTGCTAATAAATAACTTTTTTTTGTCCTCTGTTTATGAAGATTGTCACAAAATATGGATATTTTATGCCATACCTCAGAGACCAATCAACCGATTTTCACCAAATTCTTCACATAAGTAGCGCTGTGATAGGACATGTAAACTGACATGTTTAAGCAGCTCAACCACTTATTTTCAAAATGATGCCTCTGTAAATGTGTTAGGTTAGTAAATCCTATCATTCGAAACATTAGATTGTTTAAATTTAAAGTTGATGCTCGAATCCGATCTCCGTAATGCAGTTGGTTGCACACTAACTTATGGTGCGAGGTTTTCTAGGTTCGAGTCCCAGTTACGGAATGCTTGTATTTTTAATTGTCTCCCTACTGTTGCATGTGTTTCTGGTTTCATCTCTAATGATATTGCTTTCAACGAGACAAGTTATACGTCCCAACTCAACTTTTAAGAAATTATTTTAAAATCATTGCACACATGTTGAGGAAAGTAGGCTCATTTGTATTATTAGTAACTACTTGTTTTCGATCATGGCGGGTGCCTATTTTCAATATTCGGCAGTAGTTAGGAATGGTATGTTCAATGCCAGATTTATGACAGGG
>NQII01002324.1:208830-229842 GCA_002778355.1 Clitarchus hookeri
GCAACGTGCAAACATCTTGCATTTACATTCCGTTTCGACGGTGGACATCTTGGCAGCCAGTACAACAACCACCACTAGCATTCCGTTTCGGTGGCAACCATTTTGTTTTCGAAATTTTACAAAATTTTATGTTTCCATAAATTTTTTAAAATTTAATTTTCGAAATTTTTGAAATATTTTCCAAGATTGCAAAAAATATTTAAAAAGTTAAAATTTTTTATTAAATAATTTAAAGTTTAGTTTTTTTTTTAATATTTCAAAAGTTAAAAAAAAATTCTCGAACAGTCTATGGCAGCCATTTTGTTTTTCCTACATAGTCTCAGGTGGTGTCCCTTCGACGAATCCCCCTTGCCATTAAATCGCCCTGGGCTCCGAGCTGTCTCTCCAAGACGAATCTGAGACGCCATGACATAGCCTTGGTCTACAGGATGCTGCCATGACGTAATTCATAGGCTTTTTGGACGGGTGCCATGGTGATGGAATGGATAGACAACATGTTAAACTTCATGCTCTCGCATTCAATAGCGAGGGGTGCCGCGGTAACGTAGTAGATAGACAACACTCTTACATAGCCCCAGGCTACAGGGTGCCATGGTGATGCGGTGGATAGACAACATGTTAAACTTCACGCTCTCGCATTCAATAGCGAGGGGTGCCGCGGTAACGTAGCAGATAGACAACACTCTTACATAGCCCCAGGCTACAGGGTGCCATGGTGATGCGATGGATAGACTACAACATGTTAAACTTCATGCTCTGGCATTCCATAGCAAGGGGGAGCCGTGGTGACAGTGGATATACATAGCCTTAGACGTGTCCCTGCAACGAATCCCAGACGCCATGAAATATCCTCTGGCTACAGGGTACCGTGGTGACGTAGCGGATAGAAAACTCGCTTCCCAGCGAGTCACGACAGCCTCGGGGTACAGGGTGCCGCGGTTACATAGCGGATAGACAACTCGCTTATCGGGAGCCGTGACATATCCTCGGGCTACAGGTTGTCGCGGTGAAGTGATGGAAAGACAACTCACTTCTCGGGAACACAATTTCAGGTCCCCAGGCTACAGGGTGTTGTGGTGATGTAGCAGATAGACCACTGCTCGTATGGTGCAGCGGTGGCACAGTGGTTAGACATAGCCCCCAGGTGACGCGTGATTTTAGGGAAATATACATATATAGCCCCGGCCCGGCATGAGTTTCGAAAAAGAATATGGAGTGTCCCTGAAACGAATCCTATAGACCCAGGCAATGCGTGATGTTGGAAAATAATGTACAAAATATTGTTATGCCCCAGGCATTGGCAGTGTCTTCGAGAAATTCCGTTTATGTAAAAAACAATGTGACAACACCCACTCATATAGGCTTGGGCAACGCGGGGTAAGTAGTATTAAAAAAAAAAAACTTGTGTGTTTAACAAACAATTGTTCATACTCAATTATAGCCCCAGGCCCTGGCCAGCATCCTCGATAAATATGTCGGTTTCGTCAAAATGTGACAACTCACACATTCACCCTCTCCATCGCCCCAGTCCGTCGCAAGTTTTGGAACTATATAGATATATATTTAAAATAGTTAGGAAAGTAATATTCTTATTAGAATGACGCTACAGCTAGACTTTGCGAGACGCCGACGAATCTCCGAGAAATACGTTGTGCACACCATCGCCCCAGCCCGACGTGAGTTTCGGAAATATTAAAAATATGTAAATTAGAATGATTTATATTATTAGTTTTGCAACAGCCAGGCTGTGCGCGACGCCGACTTCTCCCGAGAAATACTTTTTACATATGCTGTACGCTTACGGCGTCAAGTAAGTACGCAAAAAAAAAAAATCATGCTTGCATACACGTTCATCTGACCCCGTCAGTTGTCGGTATTGCTCCCACGACGCTTAACGAGATACGAACTGATATAATGCTTAGAAATTCGTTTTACACACACGCACGCACACGCGCTCACACACACACACACACACAACCCCCGCGCGCGCCACCCGCCCGGCGAGAGTTTCGGAAATATTTAAAGTATTATTAATAGTTAGCTACAGCCAGGCAGTGCGAGGCTCCTACGACGCTCGAGAAATTCGTTTTTTACATATACTGTAATGACCCTTCATTGTATGACACCTTTTTTGGGCAATGCTGCGCGAGGCTCCAATTGGCTACTGGATATCAACATTGACAAGCTAGTACCATTTATCATGGTTCAAGAATGTTCGTATTCATTGCCCACCTATCATGTAACTTCTCACATCGTATAAGCATAGCAGGTTCAAAGTTCGATTTGTTTATGATACACATCACACCCTTAACACTTATCACAGAATCATTTAAGCCTTGCAAGCATAGTGGCTCGTGATTTCCGAGCTGATTAAGATTCAGGCGGCAAAATCATAACATCGTCCCTGACAATGAAAATTATCGAAGAGTTATTTATGCCCTATAATTATAAAAATTATCACATAGTCATATATGCGCTAGTTGCGCCTAATAAGAGACTCGTTTAAGATACGATCGTTAAAAACATAGACATCACTCCCTACATCACGAAAGGACTATGTGTCTGATTGGCTCTCGTAGCTATAAATATTTCATTAACACATACAAACAAAGATTGACCTAGTATATTAAGTTACACCAAAGGGGGGAAAAATCCACATTCATTACTAGATATTACGAACATATATATGGTTTCTACTGTTGGGAGTGATTCCATGATTATTTTATAAACGTAATAATATAGATTTCGTTAATCTTGTCGAAATCACGGTGGCAACTAATGTACTTGCGCCTAATGCAAATACTACAAGCAGAGGCCGGGCGTCGTTATTGTACCCCTTCAGTGTCAATGAAGCAATCGTGCTGCCAAGTGATGCTTTACCAAACCCAGGTGTTTAGTTTCAACGTACCATGTGAGAAACGGTCCATAATGCAGCAGCAGTATTTCAGCATGGGACGCCATGTAGCATTTGATGCGATTTGCCTATGTCAAACTTATTAAAGCACACTCTTGCATTGGAATTGTTTTTTTGATCATCCCACAATGTAGGAAAATGACTACTTTTTGGACAAGGAGAGATTTTTACCTAACATGCTGTGCGAGGCTCTGATGGATTACGGGATATCAACACCTACAAGCTAGCACCAATCTTCATAGCTGAAGAATGTTCGTATTCATTGCCCTCTTATCATCTAACTTCTCACATCGTATAGGCATAGTAGGTTCTAAGTTCCGATACACAGCACACCCTCGTCAATGAAAAAAAATATCACACAATCGTGTAAGCCCTACAAGCATAGGTGCACGTAATTTCCGAACTGTTTAACATACGGACGACAAAGTAATATGTGTGTATATATATATATATATCGTTCTTGACAACGCAAATCATCGTAGAGTTATTTATGTCAGATAACTATAAAAAATTATCACAGATTAATTTAAGCCTTACAAGCATAGTTGCACCTGTATGTATATATATACATATATATAAATAAAAATATACACACACACTACACATAATACTTAAAGAGTATATATAAGTTTTAGTGTAGGACGATCGGTTCATTTTTGCTATTCAGACCTCGAAGAGTGAAAAGAGGCTAAGGCGAATGTGCTCTTCATCTCCGACGACGACGATTGAAAAAATACTAATCAGGAAAGTTATGTATGTCGTTACTGTAAGAAGACTTTTTCCCAAAAGCTGTCATGCTCGCCGACACGAGACTGGTTGCTTACAAAAATACGTTACGTGTTATATTATCATGTGCAAATCCTATTTGCGAAGACGTGATAGCTTAAAAAAATCATATTGCAACATGTAAAGCCCTCCTTCCTCCAGATGGCAATCAGTATTTGCTGAGATTAAAACAAAACTTTTGATGGGAAGATATCTACGAAAGAAAATTCTACCCATCAACACCATTAAAGGCAACGGACACTACTATGAAAACAATGGCGGGAACAGTCATGTCTCTTAGACATCCATGTCACTACTGTAACATATCATTTCGATATGTCTACAATGCGAAGAGACATATAAAGCATAAATGTAAGCTATCGATGTAATTTATGTCAAGGTTTTTTCACAAAGTGAGAACACCACTGTAAATAATGATAAAGGAGCCTAACATGTTACGCGAGGCTCTTGCCTTCGCCGGCCTATCATAAAGGGTGCTGTCGCACACAACGATAAAGAAGTATAACGTGTCTCGAAAGTGTCTCGCCATTAAAAAAAAGCTGACAGCCTAACATAAAGGTCACAGCCGCGCATAATGATAAAGGGGCTCTATCATGTTACACAGCTATCACAGGTTCAAACTCGATAGAAAGTCCATTCATTTCGCAGGTAAATAATACAACATGAAATGTAAGTTAAAAAAACTTATATATATATATATATATAAGTATCGAACACATTGTACAAATATTGACATTAACTATATCTACAATAAAATATTTTCACATATAAATGTGCTCAATGTATATTCATCTCAAATAGCTGCAGCCTGTCGCATATTTATAAGTTGGTAACAAGCAGATCATGCTGTGACAACCCGAGATGAATAACACGAACCATCATGGCATGTTAAGCAAATAAAAGCAAATCGTTACATCTACATACATATCCCACGATCACATGTGTTTTGCCAATATAAACATGAAATCATTGGTTAAAGACATCGACAACTACATCGCGCAACAGCAAGGGACTCTGTAGATTTGCCCCTTACATCACGACAACATGAAAGTAGTCATTACCTGTTCGCTGACAGCGATAAAGGTAGCCGGTTCTGATTTGTTTATGATACACATCACACCCTCGGCAATGAAATAAACGATTATCACAGGATCATGTAAGCCCTACAAGCATAGTTGTTCGTAATTTCCGAACTGTTTAAGATACAGACGACAAATTCATAACATCGTCCCCGACAACGAAAATTATCGCATAGTTAGTTATATCCTACAAGTATAAAATTTATCACAGATTCATTTCCGCATAGTTGCGCCTAATTTCCCACTCGTTTAAGATAAGATAACCAAATTCATAGACATCACTCCCAAGGGCTACGTGTCTTATTGGCAACGAGAGGATCTCGTAACTTTAAATATTCCGACAATCCATGCAAACAAAGCTTGACCGAGTATAGTAACTTACATCAAAGGAAAAAAAAACAATCCATATTCATTACTAGATATTCTGAATATACATATATATACAATAATAATTTATATGCAGATATTAGGTCCCCGACTGACAGACATTTAATTTATAGATAAGGTACCCTTTTTAAATACATTTTGGAAAATCGCGCATCGAGCTATGGGTGTTGTGGTAAAACAGATTTCTCGGTGACGTTGGCACAGTCTGGTCGACTCCCCGAGAAATTCGTTTTATATATGCTGTACGCTCACAACGATCAGACAGTACTAAAAAAAAATTTGCGCATCGCTTACCTTCACCGAGATGATGCATCGTCACCCTCCCCCTTACCATCCACATGCCATGGGCATGTGGGAGGGTCCCGGACTTGGGGCCGGGCAGTACACTATTCCTATGATGCTACCAATATATCCTTGGTAACGTCACAATACAGTGTACAGGTGGGTTACAACGAAGCATCTTTAATAAAACTAGACGAACAATGTTTATATATATATATATATTGTATATATACGGGGAAAAAGAGTAGTGAATAATCGTCGTCATGAATGTGAATGCTGAGAATGTGCGAACCATCGCAGACAGTTTACCCGGACATATAATCTGCGCGCGCGCACATCACTAAATGCAATGGAACCAATGTTACACCTCCGGCGAACAGACCTCGAATGAAGCCAGAGTCATCAGAGTCCATACCAGCCAGCATTACTTCTACTGAGGGACGATCTCGGCGGGCAAGGTCCGTCGTCTACGTCAAGTGTAATGCTTACGGATTCGTTAAGGCAGAGAGAGTATTTCGAAGTATCATGAAGACATATATTGCAGAGACTAACTCGAGTGAAGCTGATGATATTTGCAGCTACCTTGAACGAATAAAGGAGAAAATTACTATGCAGCCGGAGCAAGAGATCAGGAAGCTATCAAATTCAATATTTTCCTCGAGTGTATTTATGGCAAGCCGCAACCTCACAACGCCGAGACAGATAATCAGGCATTCAAGACAAAGAACGTCTCTCTCTACAGTGTCGTTGATATTAACGATGCTGTGTCGGCAGCCATTGTGAAGATATGTCTGGAGGAAGAAATACATTGGGCAAGGATAGTGGCTGGTCCCTCACATCTGTGAGACGAGTCCAGATATGCGTTAACAAGCTCGGCCCATTGAGAGCTTCCTCCTACATCGCTCTGCCTGCAAAGCCAAGAAAGCAATTATTAAACCGTGTAACCAAGACCAGCAATGCTTCAAATGGACCCTCTTAGTACGATATGTAGAGGGTGGGAATCCTGCACGAATCAACCACCGACCTGGAGGTGTGATTCAACTTTAGTGGGATAGACCTCTATACCCAATATCAACATTTAAAAAGACCAATCCTGACGTGAGCATTAATGTTTATGCTCTCGATGAACATCAGAAGGTGGTACCTGTACGAGTGGCGAAAGNTGAGAGCTTCCTCCTACATCGCTCTGCCTGCAAAGCCAAGAAAGCAATTATTAAACCGTGTAACCAAGACCAGCAGTGCTTCAAATGGACCCTCTTAGTACGATATGTAGAGGGTGGGAATCCTGCACGAATCAACCACCGACCTGGAGGTGTGATTCAACTTTAGTGGGATAGACCTCTATACCCAATATCAACATTTAAAAACACCAATCCTGACGTGAGCATTAATGTTTATGCTCTCGATGAACATCAGAAGGTGGTACCTGTACGAGTGGCGAAAGAAGAACTAGCTAAGCACTTCGACCTGCCACTTCTGATGATTGCAAGCAAGAATTCACATTACTACCCCATATCCAATTTCTGAAGACTGGTAAGTTCCCAAGTGACCGGGCATGAACATACAACTAATTTCTACAGAAGATGTCTCAAGGGATACGATGATCGTCTACGAGTGACGGGCTGACTGGTGCTACGACGCTGGCTGCCGTAATTAATTGATAGTGCAATTATGTTCATGGCGCAATCCATTCCGGTGATCCATAAACATGCAACCACTCTGTAGTGCGGGGCTACGTATAATGAGTATGTCTATGTTAGGCGACGCTGCTGAGGAAGTAGACAACGATGATGAAGATGTCATCTTTCTCTTGCAATGATGTATAAATGAGGATCTTGGTAGGATGTGGAAGGTTATACCAGCGTTGGTGGCCAGGAGAGATATCCTGCAGGAAAAAGGGTTCTAGGATAGTTTGCGAAATGTGTGGATATATATATATATATATATATATATATATATATAATGCTTTATATATAGGGTATAAACTAATATTAATATTTCAAAACAAACAGTAAAAAATATAAATGTAAAGTATGTTCGCTGGGCCTCAAACCCAGGAGGCATGTGTACGAAACAGTGTGGTTGAGTTGAAAGGCGAACGAATATTATATGTTTTTTTTTTTCAAAACAACTCTATGCAGTGGGACAAATAATACAAACGCGAAGTATGTTCCCAGGACCTTGAACCCCCGGAGATATGCACACACAGCAACAACATAGTGGATGAGTTGAACGGAGAGCATAAACTATTATGATATGCTATATATTGTAAAACAGTATAGAGTGTGGCAAATATAAACGTGATGTGTGCACGTCGAGCTTCAAACCCTGGGAGATATGCGCACAAAACAGTGTGGGTGAGTTGTATGACGAACGTGTAAGTACCCCATGAACACTAAAGATGGTGAGCAGTCAATATAAAATAATCTAAAATATTATATATATATATATATATATAGCTGTNATATGCCGTGGCACAGTACGAGTGCAGTCCAAGGCCTGCGAATGAATGTAGCCAGGGGTAGGTTAAAGGTTCAAACGTGAAAAGTTGTAATGATTACACACCGGTCTGCGACACTGAAATACGGAACAACGTAAATACGCGTGCTGTCCTTGTAGTGAAAACTCTCTCGCATCAACATCTTGCGACATACACACAACGTGAAACAGAGGCCAACACATGCATGGTGAGCTGATTATATATATATATATATATATATANCTGAACATATCAGTTGACTCCGACCGTGTGCATGGCTGTTACTTCCAACTTAAATGAGATACATTTAATACTCTCTATTAAAGCGTTATGTTTCGGAAAGATACAGCCTTATATCTACTCACCACAACGATGCAGACGAAACACTTACCCCAAAATATATATTAGAGTACCAGTAGCAGGTGCCAGCGAGATGTCGTGTTGACCCTGGACGTGTATAGGCGCACACACAGAGCACAGTGGGCGGTCGGTGCACGAGTAATTGTTTAAAAAGCTGCGGGGGCTATACATACACATTCCCAAGACGCATCATATGGAGAGAAAGTTTTTAGGCGTCAACAACATGTTACGTGACTGCTTCTCGACTTATTTTCGCAAAGCTGTAATGCCTATCGTCGAGCATGGGTCATGTCACCACTAGGATGCTGGAAGGAATATCAGAAAACCGAAGTGGAATGGTAGAGCATGAGATATGTCTCCGTCAGGATGCCAGGTAAAAGGTTGTTAGAAGAAATATGAGAACACCAAGGTGGCATGACTTTTATACTGAGCGGGATGGTCTTGTCTAGCACTATTTAATGTCTCGTAGAGTATCTGACACTTATAAAATATGCATTGGTAATTACTTATAACTTTTTTTACTTTACATTTGTTTTATATCTGTTTGCATCGGTATGTGGGAGTGTTGACTTGTCGCTCTCCATACTTTCACGACTCTGTCATAGTATTTTATTTTAGTCTATTGTTACATATGTTGTTCGTTGCTTGGTTGAATTTGTGTGTCTCTGTAGCTCGGACGTATGCGAGTAAGATCGTTTACTATTTTTGCTGTACTAACCAAGGCTACCACGCTAACTTTCTTTTTATGCCTTCTAGTATCAGCATTTCGAGAGTGTATTTTTTTGGTCTAACGTAATGTATAGTATTCGTTGCGTGTGCAATATGCAGCGGTCGGTAGGAGTTTATAACTATTTACCTTTACATATTTTTTAATATCTAATCATCAATATCAGTGACATGGACTCTGGCATGGCCACTTGGTTTACATACCCGGTTTTTAGTAGCAAGCAAAGGGATCACAACCTTAACAAGTACTTTAATGTAAGGTTACATTAACTTTGGTGATTGTTAGTATACATTTTATTTCATTCTATGTGTAGTTGATAAGGGTTACCCATGTTAGCGATGACATGAGCTCCGACCCTTGTGTAGGACTAACAATGATAGTTTATATTTATCATATAAAAATTTTTACAGTTATGACTATGTGTCTCATGTATGTATCACATTTGTAGGTATTGTTTAGCCTTTTACATATCTCAGTTTGTTGTAAGTTATACCTCCCGAATTCTATTTATATACACATATCAGTCATTAAAGTCTTCATAAAATAAGGAGCAAGTCTTTCCCGTCACTATTCACAGAATGTTCACGATACACACCTTCATGTATGTTCTTCCATGATGAGTAGGTTGTTAGATACCTCTGAGTCAGGGTACTAGGTTCGAATCTACGTTTCTTCTGTCTCAACTTAAAATAGCTCTTATCTACAGCAACTCGTTTATGCGCTTGCAGATGTAGACACTTAATCAGTAGCATATTCATATTCTGTATCGTCATCAGCAGATTTGAAGGTCACAGTTGCGTTCTCGATGTCCTGGGTAGTTGTAGCAACTTCGTTTTTTGGCCTTACATGCTAGCGAGGCATGTTGAAGTTTGTGTATGACTTGTCCAGCAGCTGTGACCTTCAGTGTACATGGTACTTGCACCTTGTTTATGATTCGTCTCTCACCCTACATGCTCGACGACTGCAGTCACCAGAGTACATAGTAATTGCTACAATTCAAACAACGACTATCTCCCTACATATCTAATCGCCAAGGGTTACGTTTAAAACATGTATGTGTGTTAATAAATATGTATGGAAGAAGTATGAGACAACAAAGGTGGAATGATCGAGCATGCGATGCTCCCTTCAGAGAGCTAGGTGAAAGGAGCCCGGGAAGGAATATNTTACGTTTAAAACATGTATGTGTGTTAATAAATATGTATGGAAGAAGTATGAGACAACAAAGGTGGGAAAATCAAGGTGGAATGGTAGAGCATGAGACTTGTCCCATCAGGACGTTCGGTGAAAGATGCTCAGAAGGAGTATGAGAAAACTGGGTGTGTAATGCATGTTATACTGATCGGGGCGGTCTTGCATTATCATCTGAAGTATCCTACAACACCCGACACTAGTGTAAAATGTGCTGGTTGGTGAGTGTTTATAACTTGTTACTATACATTTTTTTAAATATCTGTTTTGTATCTGTATGGATATACTATACACATAGGTGAGTGTCCTGCATGCAGGAATTCATTCATATGGTCTGAAGGTAATCATGGCCCTAGCAGGTGCTGTGTGACCTTGACGTCCTATATAACACTCACTCGGCTAGTGTAATTCGTTAAAATTGACAAGACCTGCACGGTGCTTGCATCGTCAACCAAACCATCTGAGCTGTCTCACATATTCCCTAGCATATGACAACAGTCGCGTTCTGCTGCTAGTGATGTACACTGAATGCATTGGACAGTTTCAGTTGGTTTGTAAGGAAGTTATTTGCTAGTCTGTTGTACTGTCCAGAACAGTTTGGTATTGTATTGCATCGTTCATTTTTTTATTATATATCTGGTTGTTAAGATCTAGCCAAGTTAGTGATAACTCGAGCTCTCGTCCTTGTGTAGGACTGATGTTGATCGTTTATATTAATATATTAATATTTTTTACAGTTACCATGACTCTGTGCTACATGTTTGTATTAAATTTGTATATATCTTGCTTTTTGCATATCTCAGTTTGTTGTAAGTTATACTTCCTGAATTTTATTTACGTATATGTTTGTTATTTACTTGGTTCGGAAAAATTATATCTAACTATGCTTATAAGCATGCTCAGGACATATATACATATACATATATATATTCGCATGTAGCCATTTTCGTTGTCGATGGTGAGAGCTTCTGTATGTATTGCTCAAGCAACTCATCGTTATGGAACAGAGTTCTAGATACTATACGAATAAACTATTAATTATCTTTCCGACTTTGACAAAATCTCGTTTTTTTCTCAGTGGTGGAGGTGAACTTAATAACATTGACAAGGGTTAAGATAAATTAATAACACCGAAATCATTTACATAGGTCTACCTTTACTTACACACTTGACATAATACACATACATAAACATAATTGATACATGCTCGACATAGTGTTCATTCGAGAGAAACCTTTATTCTGACTGTTTTGGAAGAAGAACAATTTCCGCTGTGAGCATTCAAGCTGTTCTTATTCGAATATACTGCATGACAGTTATCACATGGGTAGGTCTTGTAGACGGTAGCAAATTTGCATTTGCTATATTCATGTCGTTTGGCCCAGCTGTGCTTCCTGAATGTCTTGCCGCAATATTTGCACTCACTTCCCGATGAATGACAAACATGGCCTTTGCATGTACTGTTATGTCTATACACACTATCACTTCGGGTAAACATGGCATCACAGATATCACAGTGGAACATTTTGTATGCTGGGTTGAACATGCAATGGCAACTTTCATGCCGGCGTTAATTATTCGTTAAACTTGACAATACCTGCGCGGTGCTTGCATCGTCACCCAACCATCTGAGCTGTATCACATATTCCCTAGCATATGACAACAGTCGCGTTCTGCTGCTAGTGATGTACACTGAATGCATTGGACAGTTTCAGTTGGTTTGTAAGGAAGTTATTTGCTGGTCTGTTGTACTATCCAGAACAGTTTGGTATTGTATTGCATCGTTAATTTTTTTCATTCTATATCTGGTTGTTAAGAGCTAGCCATGTTAGCGATAATGCCTTAGCTTGAGTTAAAAGTATTTCCACAGTAGTTACATTTATGTCGTACTGCTTGCAACGACGCTTCAGGATCCCTTGCTTTTGACCATGATGTAGTCGGTAAATCTTCAGCTATTGGTTCCGTATTCATATTATAGGCGCAGGGTACACGATTGTAGTAGTTATGACGACATCGTAATTCGTGTAGTATCTCTTCAATATACCTTGCTGTTGATGCCGACGACAATGTTGCCGATGGTGAGTCTTCATCCATTGATTCAGTCTTCATATTGTAGTAAAGGACTGCTTTCCACCTCAACGCTCAACAATGGAATGCTCTTCATTTTACGTGACGCTCGCTTATATACTGTCCACATGACAATTTGTATTGCTTGTCTCGGCTTTCCTCAGTGAACGACTGGTGGTTTATGATAGGCTACCAGCTTCGCTAGTGACGAGACACTTTCAAAAAGCCTCGCGTAACATGTTAGGCTCCTTTATCGCTGTGTATGGTATTGTCCTTTATGTTAGGTCACCGATGATGAAACACTTTCGAGAGCATCGCCTAACATGTTAGGTTCCTTCATCCTTGTGTATGGTGACGTCATTTATGGTTGGCCGTTCGTTTCGCCAGTTACAAGAGCCTTACATAACATGTTAGAGCCCCTTTATCATTATGCACGGCTGTGACATTTATGTTAGGCTGTATCGCAGGCCCACAACACTCAGTCATACCTGGATATTACGGTGGTTAATGCAAGGGCAAAATATTATGTGAGGAATTTGTCTGTGACGGACGAAAGTTCTAGCGACGACAGACTCGTCATATTCTAAATCCATGAATAAAAAAGGGATACTCCTCAACTAGAGGATAGTGAAACAAGATATGTTCACTATATGGCTGATTGGTCTGCCTTTGACCGTGCCCTGCTGAGGAATGCACCACACTGAAAAGTGTGGAGATTGAAGAAAGGGTGTTCTCTATCACAGATGTGATTGAAGGAACCTGTGAAGAACAGCTACGCAAGACTTCGCCGGGCCTCCCAAACCTGTCATGGTGGGACAAGGAGTTGGAAGAGGAACGGAAAGATCTTCGCCAAACCAGAAAAAGGCTCNGGGGGGGGGGAATTAGCAATTCTCTCGTGTCTACAAGCGCAAGAAACAGGCCTACTTCAGCGGGGCGCGAAAGAAGAAAGCACGGTCGTGGGAAGAGTTTATTACTCAAGCTGGAAATGAAGACCCTTTCGGCTTAGTGTATAAACTCTCAGCGAAAGAAAATAAATTCCCCACCATCGCGCATATCTGAAAATGGAGTTTTGTTAACTGATCAGCAGAGATCCATGGAAGTCCTGCTTCGCGCTCTCCTACCAGATGACTCTTTTGTGGAGGAGGGGGAGGAGCACGAAAGGAAAAGGCAACAAATGGGAATCATATCCGAGGCACAAGATGCCCCAGAATTTTCTGAGGAAGAGCTTACTGCAATTGTCTACAAAATCAAACATGGAAAAGCTCCACGACTTGATGGAATCACCTCAGAAATTCTCAAGAGATGTTTCTCGCGGATCAAGAAGGTTCTTCTAAAGATCTTCAATCACTGTCTAAGAGATGGAGTGTTTTCTTTCCCTTAGTAACTTGGGTGCTTGAGAGTGCTGTATAAGGGAAACAACAAGAAACTTGATTACCCTAAATCGTACCGACCTCTGACACTGCTTCCGGTACTGGGCAAAGTCTATGAGAAATTGATAAACAGAAGACTGATAATGGCCCTTGAAGCGGAGGGCACGTTAAGTGAGAAGCAGTATGGCTTTAGAAAAGGCACGGGTACCGACTTCGCTCTCCATGATGTAATGAAGGCAATAAGGGAGAATCCTGAAAAGTATGTCATGGGGGTGTTTTTGGGTATTTCGGGAGCCTTTGACAATGCCTGGTGGCAGGAGGTTATGTGGCAGCTCAAGAGGAAAAGGTGCCTGGCTAACCTATATAGGGTCATTCAAGATTTCTTTGACAATAGATGGAGTATTTACTCAGCCAAAACAATGCAAGTAAAGAAACACCTGACGAAAGGCTGTCCGCAGGGCTCGGTCCTTGGACCGATCCTGTGGAACGTCCTTTTCGACGGCTTCTTGGAGTTCGGTCTCCCACCGGGGTGCACCATGTTCGGCTATGCAGATGATGGACTTGTCTTGATTTCTGGTAAATCAAGAAGCGTGCTGGAATCCAAAGCCACTGAAGTAATGGAGAAGATTAATACTTGGGCAAAAACAGCAAAACTGAACTTCTCAACCGAAAAAACGAAGACTATACTCTTGAAAGGGAAGATCAAGAGACCGCCGATGGTGCGCTTCGGGGGGAGCCCGGTTTGAAATGTGCACGAGTTCAAGTACCTGGGAGTCTTCATGAATATAAATATGAGCTTCCTTAAACACGTGGAGTATGTTTCTCGAAAGCCATAGTGGTATTTCAGAAACTTAAGAGAATAGGAAATACGAGCTGGGGCTTGAGTTACTCAATGCTTAGAACAATATACCGAGCCATTTTCGAAGCGATAGTAACATATGGAGCTGTGATGTCGTTCCACAGAGCCGAATTATCCAGGCACAAAAGGAGACTCATAAGAGCTCAGAGGGCGGCACTGCTGACCGTTGCAAAGGCATATAAAACAGTCCCGAATGAGTCGCTCCCGTTACTGGTTGGAGTACTGCAATTGATATATTGGTAAAGTACGGAGGTCTCACAGTGGAGAGATTTAGAGTAGCAAGGCTGTCCAAGGACATCAAGGACGAAATAATGAATGAAATCATGGACCAGTGGCAGAACAGATGGGACACATCGGACAAAGGCCGATACACATACGAGCTGATTAATAACGTAAGGACAAGGATGAGCTGTAAATGGATATCCATCAACCACTACAGCATGCAACTGTACACTGGCCATGGGAATTTCAAAGCAAAGCTGCACAGCCTTCGACTGGTGGGACCTCCACTGTGTGACGTATGTGGAGTGGATGACTCGGTCCAACATGAAGACTAAAAGAGTATGATACATGGCAAAGAGAACAAATTTCTGATAACCCATAAAGGGGTGCTCAGGTAAAGGCTTCATAAAAGAATGTCGGAGTATCTCTGATTGGCGAGGAGGACAGGTTTTTGAGAAAACCGGTAGAAAAACCGAGTAACGGCAATAAGGAAAGTGAATGGCCCGAAGAGAACAAGAGGAGAAAGTGCCGTGCACCATCTTACTCATCCGAGTAAAGTTGCAGTGCGGGAGGATGGAGGGTGTGCTGGCCTTCGGACCTTAAAAACCTGTCAGATTTGTTAGTGGCGAGACGCTTTCGAGACATGTTAGGCTCCTTTATCATTATGTGCGGCGGTGTTCTCACTTTTTTCATATGTATGTACGTTGAAACTATCTATACGAGTGAAAAAACCTTGACATATTACATCGATAACTTACATTTATGCTTTATATGTCTCTTCGCATTGTAGCCATATGGAAATTATATGTTACAGTAGTGACATGGATGTCTAGGAGACGTGACAGTTCCCACCAGAGTTTTCATAGAAGTGTCCATTGCCTTTAATATTGTTGATGGATCGAATATTCCTTTTGTAGATATCTTCCCATCAAAAGTTTTTATTTAATCTCAGCAAATACTGATTGTCATTTGGAGGAAGGAGGGCTTTACATGTTGCAATATTATTTTTTTTTTTAAGCTATCATGTCTTCGTAAATATGATTTGCACATGATAATATAACACGTTTCGTATTTTTATAAGCAACCAGTCTCGTGTCGGCGAGCATGACAGCTTTTGGGAAAAAGTCTTCTTACAGTAACGACATACATAACTTTCCTGATTAGTATTTTTCAATCGTCGTCGTCGGAGATGAAGAGCACATTCGCCTCAGCCTCTTTTCACACTACGAGGTCTGTATAGCAAAAATGAGCCGATCGTCCTATACTAAAACTTATATATACTGTTTAAATATTATGTGTAATGTGTATATATACATAAGGTGCAACTATGCTTGTAAGGCTTAAATTAATGTGATAATTTTTTATACTTATCAGACATAAATAACTCTACTATGATTTGCGTTGTCAGGAACGATATATATATAGTCGGTTCACGACTGGAAGAAACTTTTGAAAATCAACCTTTGAAAAAACACCCTAGCTGTTAGCGACATGCACATAACATTACAAACAGCGGCGAGAGCGAATACAGTTATGCCATTAGGTTGCCAGCACAAAGAGAGGAAATAGTTCCAAAGTTTTAACGTAATTGTTAATTTATCGCTTACAAATGGGTGTCGAAAAGAATAGTATCTTATTATGCCAATTATTAATGACGTGATGCTAACGTATTTAGATTTCAACGTTTCTTGCATAGTCACATGATCACGCTCAAGGTGAAAGTAACGGGGCCATTTGTTTACTAACCTTCGTAGTCCTTGTGTTGTTGACACACGTGCCAGAGAATTTGTGCGATCATCTCGTATAACTTATAATAATTCATTTATTTGTCTTGTTTTACTAATATCCGCTCTTTATTATTTGGTTTTTAATAACGTATGATTTTAATTTGTGCTCACTTTCAGTTCTAATTTCTTTTGTTTTTATGTGTTTCGTGCACGAGTCTTTTCTTTGCCACTCTATTCTAACGTTGCAGTATTTGCACATAAGAATTGTTTTCATATTGTTGAAGATGTAGAATCCTTCACTCGCAAACTCTGCCATCGTGTCGAAAACCGTCACAACCATTTTTAAATAACATTTTACAATTGCGCGAAACATCCGACTCAACCACCACGCCATTTTAACGTCTGTAGCAATTTCGATCAATACTGATGATCTTGCCTTCGATGTACGGGAATTTATCGAAAGTCACTAGCAATCGATTGTAAATAGACAACAACTATCGATTCATCAAAATACTCGCATTTTGGGTTTATTGAAAGAAATATTTTTCGCTGGCATCGCATATTCTTTTGTGTGAAATTCTCAAGATTAAAGACTTTACGCTTGTGGAATATCCATTAATAATATATACATGACTTTTATCATGGGTACGTGCATGTACGAACACATCTACACACACAGTGGAATGTAAACATAACCATGTGACAGCCACATGGCAATGTTTGTTTACCTTTGGCGGAAGGATACGAAATGGGCTTGAAAGTAAATCTTTAGCAGGGCTTCAAGAAAGTCTCTTCCAGTCGTGAACCTACTTATACATATTATTAATTTATCGTCTGTATGTTAAACAGTTCGGAAATTACGTTCACCTATGCTTGTAGGGCTTACACGATTGTGTGATAATATTTTTTTTCATTGACGAGGGTGTGAGGTGTATCGGAACTTAAAACCTACTATGCCTATACGATGTGAGAAGTTAGATGATAAGAGAGCAATGAATACGAACATTCTTCAGCTATGAAGATTGGTGCTAGCTTGTAGGTGGTGATATCATGTAATCCATCAGAGCCTCGCACAGCATGTTAGGTAAAATTCCTCCTTGTTAAAAAGGAGTCACTATCCTACATTGTGGGATCATCAAAAAACAATTCCAATGCAAGAGTGTGCTTTAATAAGTTTGACATAGGCAAATCGCATCCAATGCTACATGGCGTCCCATGCTGAAATACTGCTGCTGCATTATGGACCGTTTCTCACATGCTACGTTGAAACTAAACACCTGGGTTTGGTAAAGCATCACTTGGCAGCACGATTGCTTCATTGACACTGAAGGGGGACAATAACGACGCCCGGCCTCTGCTTGTAGTATTTGCATTAGGCGCAAGTACATTAGTTGCCACCGTGATTTCGACAAGGTTAACGAAATCTATATTATTACGTTTATAAAATAATCATGGAATCACTCCCAACAGTAGAAACCATATATATGTTCGTAATATCTAGTAATGAATGTGGATTTTTTCCCCCCTTTGGTGTAACTTAATATACTAGGTCAATCTTTGTTTGTATGTGTTAATGAAATATTTAAAGTTACGAGAGCCAATCAGACACATAGTCCTTTCGTGATGTAGGGAGTGATGTCTATGTTTTTAACGATCGTATCTTAAACGAGTCTCTTATTAGGCGGAACTAGCGCATATATGACTATGTGATAATTTTTATAATTATAGGGCATAACTAATTCTTCTATAATTTTCGTTGTCTGGGACGATGTTATGATTTTGCCGCCTGAATCTTAATCAGCTTGGAAATTACGAGCAACTATGATTGTAGGGGTTAAATGATTTTGTGATAATTGTTAAGGGTGTGATGTGTATCATAAACAAATCGAACTTTGAACCTGCTATGCTTATACGATGTGAGAAGTTACATGATAGGTGGGCAATGAATACGAACATTCTTGAACCATGATAAATGGTACTAGCTTGTCAATGTTGATATCCAGTAGCCAATTGGAGCCTCGCGCAGCATTGCCCAAAAAAGGTGTCATACAATGAAGGGTCATTACAGTATATGTAAAAAAAGAATTTCTCGAGCGTCGTAGGAGCCTCGCACTGCCTGGCTGTAGCTAACTATTAATAATACTTTAAATAGTTTAACTATTTCCGAAACTCTCGCCGGGCTGGGGCGATTGTGTGTGTGTGTGAGTGTGTGTGTGTGTGCGTGCGTGTGTGTTTAAAACGAATTTCTAAGCATATCAGTTCGTATCTCGTTAAGCGTCGTGGGAGCAATACCGACAACTGACGGGGTCAGATGTACGTGTATGCAAGCATGATTTTTCTTTGCGTACTGACTTGATGTCGTAAGAGTACAGCATATGTAAAACATATTTCTCGGGAGGAGTCGGCGTCGCGCACAGCCTGGCTGTTGCAAAACTAATAATATTAATCGTACTAATTTAAATATTGTTAATATTTCCGAAACTCACGTTGGGCTGGGGCGATGGTGTGTACAACGTATTTCTTGGCGAGTCGTCGGCGTCGCGCACAGTCTGGCTATAGTGTCATCATAATATGAATATTACTTTAACTATTTGAAATATATATATCTATATAGTTCCAAAACTTGCGCCGGGCTGGGCTGGGGCGATGGAGAGAGTGAATGTGTGTATTGTCACTTTTTGGTGAAACCAACATATTTATTGAGGATGCTGGCCAGGGCCTGGGGCTATAACGGAATATGAACATATATATAATTTAAACACCCCCTTTTTTGAAATACTTCCCCCGCATTGCTTAAGCCTATATGTGTTGTCACAGTTTTTGGAAACCTGCAATTCTCGAGGACGCCGGCCAGAGCCTGGGGCTATAATGGAATATGATAGATTATTATTTAAACATGTTTTTGAAATACTACTTCTCCGTGTTGCCCAAGCCTATATGTGTTGACGCATTTTTACGAAACCATTATTTCTCGAGGACGCTGGCCAGGGCCTGGTGCTATAATGGAATATGAACAATTGTTATTTAAACACACAGGTGTTTTTTGAAATACTACTTCCCCCGCATTGCCCAAGCCTATATGTGTGCCTGTTGTTACATTATTTTTTTACTTAAATGGAATTTCTCGAGGACACTGTCAATTACTGGGTCATAAAAATATTTTGTACATTATTTCCCAACACCCGGCGTTGCCTGGGGCTATGTAATTCGTTGCAGGGACACGAGGGAATCGGTGCAGGAACACTCCATATTCTTTTTCGAAATTCACGCTGGGCCAGGGCTAGGGGGGTATATATGTATATTTCCCGAAAATCACGCTTCACCTGGAGGCTATTTCTAACCACTGTGCCACCATGGCACCACACGAGTAGTGGTCTATCTGCTACGTCACCGCAACATCCTGTACCCTGTGGCCCTGTCATGGCATTCCCGTGAAGTGAGTTGTCTTTCCACCACTTCACCGTGACATCCTGTAGCCAGAGGATATGTCATGGCTCCCGGGAAGCGAGTTGTCTATCCGTTACATCACCGTGGCTCCCTGTAGCCCGAGGATATGTAATGGCATCTGAGATTCGTCGTAGAGACACATCTAAGGCTATTTCTATCCACTGTAACACTGTGGCCCCCCATCACAATGGAATGCATGAACATGTAGTTTAACATGTCATCCATATACTGCATCACCGCGGCACTCCCTTGCTATGGAATGCAAGAGCATGAAGTTTAAAATTTTGTTTTTTATCCACCGCATCACTGCAGCATCCTGTAGCCTGGGGCTATGTAAGTGTGTTGTCTATCAGCTACGTCACCGCGGCACCCCTTGCTATTGAATGCAAGAGCATAACCTGTAGTCTGAGGCTATGTCTATCCCCTGCATCGCCACGGCACCCCTCGCTATTGAATGCAAGAGCATGAAGTTTAACATGTTGTCTATCCACTGCATCACCATGGCACCTGTCCAAAAAAGCTTATGTATTACGTCATGGCAGCATCCTGTAGCCCTAGACTATGTCATGGCATCTGGGATTCGTCTTAGGGAAACAGCTCGGAGCCCCGGGCGATTTAATTATAAGAAGGATTCCAAAAAGCCTATTTGGGAAGACTCTGAGATAACCCTCCCAGCTTGGAATGCATGAGATTGAAGTATATTAGCCCATTACATCACGACAGCTTCCTGTAGCCCGAGGCTATGTCATGGCGTCTGGTATTCGTCTTGGGATACAGCTCGTATTCTCAGGCGATTTAATGGCAAGGGGGATTCGACGAAGGGACACCGCCTGAGACTATGTAGGAAAAACGAAATGGTTGGCATAGAATGTTCAAAAATATTTTTTTCAACTTTTTAAATATAAAAAAAGTTCTTAACTTTTGAATTAGTTAATAAATGTTTTCAACTTTGGAAATATTTGCAACTTTTAAAAATATTTCGAAAGTTTCGAAAATTAATTTTTGAAAAATTTATGAAAACACAAAATTTTTGAAATTCTTGGAAAATTTCGAAAACAAAATGTCCTCCATTGAAATTAAATGCCAGAGCAGGTGGTTTTCGTACTTGCTGCCAA
>NQII01002324.1:229862-355655 GCA_002778355.1 Clitarchus hookeri
GGGGGGGGGGGGGGGGGGGGAATTCGGTGTCCCTGTGGTGAATCTGGCATTGAACATACCATTCCTAACTACTGTCGGCAATCAAAATATGTAGCACTATGTTATATCTCGGGAATCATTCACCTAATTTAGATAAAATTGAGTATATTGGCAGTGCATGATGTAAGCATTGAATTTGGAAAGCGATAACGTTATTATCCGGCCATGTTGAAAAGTAGTGCAAAATAAAAAAATTCAATTTTTGCATTATATGTCGGCAATAACGTAACTGATTCCTACCAAATTTGGTATGTAAGTAATACAGTTGTAGGCCATGTTGACATACGCAATTTAAATGGTTGTGACTTATTTTCGAAATCGCAGCCATATAAATATTTAATGTTTGGCCAATTTCCACCAAACTTCTGCTGAAAGCATATATTATAGACATATAATATGTCAATACCAAGTCTCATTTGTCCGCAATGTTTTAAGTTAGTGCAACATAAAATATAAAATTTTATTATATCATTGTTTATCTCGGGAAACAATCAACCGTTCCTTGCCGCATTTCGCAACCGAGTAATATTAGTGTAGATCATGTAAATTTACATGTTTTAGTGGATGAGGTTATAATTTCAAAATGGATATTATATAAACATTTTCGATTACTGTGCTGCATATACGAAACCATGTAACAAATTTCAACTTAAGTTTGTATGCTGGTAATAACTATTAATATCTACGATACAATACAACCAATATCCACTTTTCTTTGTATGCTTGTAGTATATTTGCAAGCGTCAAATGAGCTAATACATGAACTCATTTGTTTGCAATTTTGGACGATAGCACCACATGAAATGTGTACATTCCTACCGCAGGAAACAATTTACCGATATCCATAAAATTCAGGTGACAATTTGACACTATTCCCCACCTGTGTGATACCGGATGGATCATAGGATCTCAGCTAAGGTTACCAGACACAGAATATAATGTGCCTTGAAGGTTGGGGGTAACAGGGTATCATTAAGGTAGTCATTCGGTGTTTCAGTTTACTGGTTGGTTATATTGTCACGAGATTAAACTTTACAGAAACAATTCCGAGGTAGTACCCTAATTAATGTACTCGTGCTAACTGTAGTCGGTGTCTTGGGGGTGGCACTAGGCGTAGGAGGGGTTTCTTTGGTCGACGACTTGATACTTATGTAGTCTTGTAGTTCTGGTCTGTTGTCGACAGGCTGAGGTCTGGGGCTTCGGATGGCCTTGGAAAGGCCCTGGTTGCGGTGACTTCTCTCCACGACTGCGGCTCCGGGTTCACTTCTCAACGTACACCTTCACGACTCGCTTCTTCCGGTACTCCCGATCCGACTTGCTCTCGCGCACTTCTGCGTCAACTTACCTAGTTCCACTGATCCCCCTTGTAACACAACTTGGCTTTTAAACTATTTCCAGCCCCCCTTAGAACCTTCCACGTGTCTTCCCTTGTTAGGGGAAGAGGAAAGGGGGAGGTGCTGAACACAGGCTACTTCCTACATGCACCACCACTCTTGTTGGTGGAGGGGGGATTGCGGAGACCTGCAGGGCCACTGACAAACCCTGTCAGCTGTTTCTTCGGCACGTGTTGCCTTCAGCACGTGTTTTTGACGTGGGCGGAATTCGCCAGACTACCTGATCCTTTATTTGGCGTGTCTAAGTTTCACGGGATTGCTAGGGGGGTGGTGGGGGTCCGAGGCAACCTTGACACATGTATGTTACAGCCTGCCTTAGCCGCAGGCGTTACTTGCTGCCACGTGTCTCGAGGCAGGTGGTGGCTACTGGGAGGGCCCTTGCGGAAGGGGGTGAGATATGGCGTGCGTTGTGACAGCTGAGCTTCTACGTGGATATGGCACACGTAAAAGTTATACTTCTATAGTCAATCTAAATTTGTAAGACTAACGAAAGTAATCACATATTTTAAAATTAACAACAAAAAGAAAATGTGTTATGTACCATATATCTCAAACAATTTCAATCTACTTAAATATGTAGCACTATATATGACAAACATGGAATTCGGCAAAGCATAACAGTTTTGTTCTCTATTAATAAAGATAGCATCACTTGAAGACATTTAGCTTTTATGTCATATATCCGAGACCAATGAACCATTTCCCATCGAACTTTGCACACAATTATTACTATAGTAGGCCAAGTAAACTTACATGTTTTAAGTGTGTCTGTCATTATTTACATAATGGCTACGACATAAATAATTTAGAAACGTTTCTCATATCTATTAAACGATTGAATTAATTTAAATTGTACTTTGTATGCTGAGAGTATCGATTAGAAGTATCATATATGCTCATAGAGATCCTCTTTTGGTCGTGTTTTGTAAGACAGTGCCAAGTGCTAGGTTATAAAATGTAATATTTAAGCCATATCTTGGGAAACACTCAACTACACTGGAGATCCAAATAACTGGTACACCTGCCTAATATCGTGTAGGGCCCCCGCGAGCATGCAGAAGTGCCGCAAGATGACGTGGCATGGACTCGACTAATGTCTGAAGATATGCAGGAGGCATTTCACACAATGAATCCTGCAGGGCAGTCCACAAATCCATTGGAGTGCGAGGCGGTGGAGATCTCTTCTGAACAGCACGTTGCAAGGCATCCCAGATATGCTCAATAATTTTCAAGTCTGGTGATTTAGGTGGCCAATGGAAGTGTCTAAAGTCAGAAGAGTGTTCCTGGAGCAACTCGGTAGCAACTATCGACGCGTGGGGTGTCACATTGTCCTGCTGGAATTGTCCACGTCCGTCGGAATGCACAATGGACATTAATGGGTGTAGGTGATCGGACAGGATGCTTACGTATCTGTCACCTGCCAGAGTCGTATCTAGACGTATCAGGGGTCCCATTTCACGCGAACAGCACACTCCCCATACCATGGCAGAGCCTCCACCAGCTTGAACAGTCCCCTGTTGACATGTAGGGTCCATGTATTCATGAGGATGTCTCCATATCCGTACACTTCCATCCACCCGATACAATTGGAAACGAGACTCGTCAGACCAGGCAACGTGTTCCCAGTCATCAACAGTCCAATGGTGGTGTTGGTGGGCCGAGGCGAGGCGTAAAGCTTTGTTCCGTGCAGTCAACAAAGAAACACGTCTGGGCCTTCGGCTCCGAAAGCCCATATCAATGATGGTCCGTTGAATAGTTCGCACGCTGGCCACTTGTTGATGCCCCAGCATTGAAATCTGTGCCAATTTGAGAAAGGGTTGTACGTCTGTCACGTTTAATGATTCTCGTCAGTCGTCGTTTGTCCCGTTCGTTCACGATCTTTTTCCGGCCCCAGCGATGTCGATGATTTGAAATTTTACTGGATTCCCGATATTCACGGTACACTCGTGAAATGGTCGTAAGCGAAAATCCAAATGTTATAGCTACCTCCGAGATGCTATGTCCCATCTCTCGTGCGGCGACTACAACACCACATTCAAACTCACTTAAATCTTGGTAACCAGTCATTGAAGCAGCAGTAACCGATCTAGCAACTTTGCCAGACGCTTGTTGTCTTATATAGGGACTGCAGAACGCATCGCGTTACTCTGATGGGTTCCATACCTCTGTTATTTGCATAAGCACGCCTATACCAGTTTTTTTTGCTCTCCAGTGTATAATGCACCACATGTTTCACACAAGTAGTCAAAGTGGTAATAAAATGTAATATATTTATGCCATATCTCGTGAACACTCAACTATTTCCCACCATGTAAACTAACAAGTTATTAGTAATGATTTAAGTGGATCAGTTAATTTTTTGAAAGTGTTGCAATATAAACTATTTATATAAGTTTACCATATCATTGAAATAATTTGACAAAATTAAACCAAACTTAGAATGATAACAGTATCAATTAGAAACATCAGCTATTCCTATACCGAGCCTGTATTTATGTCTTTCTGTACGACAGCGTCAAATGTGGAAATAAAGATCTTTTGCCATTTATCGGGAACCAGTAAATCCATTTCCAACATATTCTGCACAGCAGTAGTGCTACGGTAGGCCATGTAAACTAGCATGATTCAAGTGACTCACGCACTTATTTTCAAAATTATGTTCCTGTAAATATTTTAGGTTTGTAAACCCACTCCACCAAAACTTTTGACTTATTACAACTGAAGTTGATGCTCCAAATTCTACCTCCGTAATGCAGTTAGTTGCACCCCAGCTTACGATACGAGGCGTTCTGGGTTCGAGTCCCATGTAAGGGACGTGTGTATTTGTAATTGTCTCACTAGTATGGCATTTGTTTGGTCGTCCCATCTCTATTGATGTCGCTAACAACGAGACGTCAAGACCCATCTACGATCTAAGCTTTTAAGAACGCCATCAAAATTATTTGCATCCATGTAGAGGAAGTAGGCTAATTAGTTATATCGGCAACTTCCTTTTTTGCATATATCCATTAAGCATAGACTACAGTTTCCGTGCAGTCTCCTAAACTGGCCGTTTCGAGTTCATTTAAAGATTTTGGTATAATACTTGTAATGTTTTACTTCCTATAAATAACGTTCCTTTGTAATCGGTAGTATCTTGTTTTTTCACGCAAATACACTGTTTAGAATAAGCAGATATCTTGCATTTTGCAATTTATTTCAAATGTCGGTAAGCGGGAGCCTTATTAGACCCTTCCTTCTTACTGGTAACTTTACAATTACACTTATTACAGGATGTGCTTATTATAATTACTTATTTATTTACTTCTCAACTCGTATTTAGCCATACTGATCTGCTGAGGTTTATCTTGTCAACACCCGCCCGCACACGTGTACATGGGATTTCGGCATCTGGCATTCTCGTAGTTATGCTAGATTCATGAAGGAATGACAGGACACTCCCCCTTCTCTCCCCGTTCGATACATCGCTAACGGGGCCCATGCAACGGGCTGCCAATATACTAAGAAAGGGTTCGAAGAACGATGTTATGCAAGTTGAATGTACATTAGAGATGCGTATATTTTGTCATCAGTCATGCCTTCCAGCATCCAGAACTTGTCTGTACTCTTCAGTTGTCCTTCGGCTGTCCAAGGCATAGACTCACGGTACTGGTTATTCTGAATTGTCAGTTCTTCCTAGAAAGAACCAAATGTTCAAAATAACCAGATCTATTGCAACCCCCACACATGCTTCGTTGATTAGTTCCAGGCTGTTTCAATAATTTATCCACAATCTATTGACTTAGTACTTTCAGCGCACTTGCCATCGTCCAAAACGTACAATTATTGTAATACACATATTCACTACACTTCCACTTCACCCAGGGCTGTCTCACACAATTTCATAGCATTATCAGTTTCAGCATTCTGGAAGCCGAAATTCTCCGAGAAGACTGTCCCACCTTTAGCGTTTGCAAACATGTATTTAGGACGTAGGCACTCTGTAATCTCATTAACGACAGCAAGCAATCTCTCTTTATCAACTTAAACAACTGAATTAGGCTAGCGTTCAAACAATGACGTGAAAATTCTCTGTTAAAACGTACGTATCAATACGGCTGTATGCCACTAATGAATGATGTAACATGTATTTGAAAACGGCAACATTAGAAACCAGCTCTTCATCGGCCATGGCAATAGTTTTCAGAGTTCTCAGCATGCAATATTGCATGAGTACTGGTGTCTGTTGTGTTACAATGACGAGAGAAGGTAGAGCATGTTTCCCAAATAACGTTCTCCCTTACCAGCCCAGATCTTGTTTGGGATCGCAATACTAAGCATCTCAGTTAACGTGTCACAGCGTGTCTACTTCCACTAATCAACATGCATATAAAAAATATAGATGCCAAAGGTGTAGACTTTTTTCTCTCAATTTGGTAACACACCACTTGTGTTGGTCATTTTTTTATCACTTCTCACTGCCACATTGGACTAGACATTTCGTCAGACTTTTTCATCTGAGTGAACTGCGCACTCTTTAAGTACTACTGTTGGTATCAACTTGTTACAATTCCCGCCAGTTTACTACCTAAGCTGGCCTTTCCGAACCACTCTGCCACTCTAAGAAAACTCATGACAAACTTAAAAACTGCCACCACTTTTGTGAGGGGTGGCAATACAATTTTAATAAACTTAACTTTCAAATGTTTTAAGTTGTTGAGAGCAACATTTTGTAATTAATTTCGCTTGTTGGTTTATTAATATATATAGAAAACTGGCGTCGCTTATCAGTTATACCTTCTGTATGGAAACGAAATCGAAGAGCCCTAAGCATGTCGTATTGAAACGGGAATTCTGGTAGGCACATCTCATGGGAACCGGGTTTGGGATTGTTCGGTGGAGGGAGGTAAGGGACAGAGCTCGCAATATAGCGATGCTGAGTAACCTAAAAAAGCATAAAAAGTTTATATTCCTTTTGGAATTTTTCAGCACCTTAGGAAAATTTATATTTATTTGTTTTATATGATGGTCATTTAAGTTAAAAATAATTAATTGACATTAAAATCAAGAAAAACGCAACAAGCAAAAAATATTTTTCATAGCTTTGTATCAAAAGAATAAAAAATACATAAATGCAGAGTAGGTACAGAAATCTTAAATTTTATACGGTTTACAAATAAATATAAACAAAACAAAACATTTACACATTAAAATAAATGTAACATAACAGCATATTTCCATAGTTTTTGATCTAACATACGAATAGTTACTGGAGATTGCTACAGTCAAGTTGATACGTTTAGAAGTATAAACATTCAGTAGCCTGAAAAATATATACATATAAAATTTAATAATTATTAATATAAAAATAATTCTTACTTGTATGCTGTATTTGGTACCACTACAATTATTTAAAAAACATACATGAAAATTAATTTTCAAAAATTTATGCCACATGATTTGATACTTATATAATAACACTAGCGTTCAGATATTTGCTACTTTATATAATGTTTTAAGCTAAACTGCTCATAATCTATTCATTAAACACAGCACATTTTTGGTTTGTACTATTCAGTGAATTGCGATGAAAGCACGTATTTATACATGGTATTTACATTGAGATGACAACTAAATGCAAACAGAGAAAATCAATGAAAATGGTCGTAGCTCTAAGAGGCCCACATTCTTTCAGTCCTCATGATCGGTAATTTGAACTCATACATTGCACTCTACAACACTTAAATTATAGAAAATTTGTAATAAATTATTTCTCACTGAAAACTGAATTATTATTACTGATGAAAGTAAACAAATATACACTATTTTAAAACGCAGTTGCAGCTAATACTACCAAAACATGTTAACAACAGCCGATTTATAGACATTCAAAAGTCCCACCTACCTGAGGCATGAACAGGCGTGCAGAGGTTTAGAACACTTGTTGATATTGTTGGTTTGCGAACAAAGTTTAAGAAACTAAGGTATTTAGTATCTACTAATCTTTAGAGAGCATTTTTCGGAAGCGAATTCTCAATTGTCTTAAGAAATGAATTACTACGGTAACATATGTTCTGCGTACGAAAAAGTACGCTTTGCTCGAAAATAGCGAAATAGGTGTAAATGACTGCGCTGAAAATGGGTGACGACTTTATAATTGGCTGAAGTTCACTTATCTATAGGCTGTTTACGGTTAATTGAACACTTTTGTGAGCCTTGATTAAGGTCTAATTTAACTCCCCATATTGTAGCATTTTGCCGTACGTGAAATTAACATAACCATTGGCCTGATCAATTTGTACAGGCGCCACCAAAGTAAAAACTGCGGAATAGTTAGGAAATTTGATGTGTTTCTAATATGCAGTTTCGTACTCTAGTATGTATAAAATAAGAAATACTAATTCCAGTGGCCATACATTTAGTCATTACACTAAAAAAAACATCAAGTGTTATGAATTATTTTCATTAATAAGCTGCCAACTTAATAAGGAACTTGCTTGCCATTGTGTAATGTAGTATTTATGTAGTGGCGAGGAGTGATTTATTTTCCAAAGGTTTGTCTGAAAAGTGCTTACTTTACGGTANGAGCACAGCCTGGTGTCGGGCAGGACTTGAGACGCTCAGCGGCTGAGGACGGCGGCCGCGGGGTGGCGCGGGTGCTTGCCGTGCTGCTCGGCCGGCGCGCCGCCGCCGTTGCGCAGGTTGCGGAAGACGTCGCAGATGCCGGAGTAGCCGTACATGCCGACCTTGGCGCCGGCGATGCGGCAGGCGAACGTGATGGCGTGCCTGAGCGAGTGGCCCGAGCTGAGACTGAAGACGGCTGCCGCGAGGAACGTGTCCCCGGCGCCCAGCGTCTCGACGACACGGTGTGGCGTGAAGCCGGGCGAGTGGTAGATGCTGCCATCGGGAGCCCTTGCCGCCGCGCCCATCTCCCCCCACGTCACGATGATGCTTGCTCTGCCACAAAACAACATCACGTCACACACCTCATTTCCCAGCCTCTAACATGCACTGCACCAACCTACGATAAATTAACTTTGTCTGCTGCTAACGAGAACGTTTTCTTTCTTTTACAGAACTTTATAGTAAATATTATCAGGCACCTCGAGTATAAGAAAAATGAAGCTAACAAAATACACTTCAAAATGATTTTTTAAAAATACAATTCCTTATCAGTTTCGTAATCAGTAACAGTAACAGGTAGTTAGTTGGTTGGTTGTTCACAAGATATGAAAAATAAACAGCATTTGCTGTTGTTACTCAGCAGATACCCCGATTAACATAACTATGTTAAAGTGTCACACCATCTTTAATTTTTTTTTTTTCAAATTTGATACATTTATTTATTAATTCAGAAAGTAATACACCATTTCATAAAAAGAGCAAACACATAATTTAAAGAGTTCGAACGCAAAATCAAACCTTCCCCTCACTATGAGTTCATGATAAAAANAAAAGAGCAAACACATAATTTAAAGAGTTCGAACGCAAAATCAAACCTTCCCCTCACTATGAGTTCATGATAAAACAAGTATTGATGCTATATATGTAGAATCGAAGAAAGAAAATATTAGTCATCTCACAATCTATCCCTGTTCTTTAAGATGATTGAAGAAAAATAATTGTCTGATAAGGAAATATGAAAAATAAGGTGAAGGAAATTGTGAATCCAAGCAAAACTTCCCGCGTGGAGTCTTACGAATGTGTACTGTGAACATACGTCTTGGAATGCTTCATCTGAGGTGTAAATAAAATGTAACACGTTTTGTGAGTAACTTACGAACTAAGTCCTTCAGGGGCACGACGCAGAACATAGTGTCTCACTGAGATTAGCCGAGTGCTCACCTGGGATTGGTGTACTCAGCGACGGCCTCCAAGGTGCAGATCATGCTGGACCAGCCCTTGAGCATGGCGTAGTCCTTGGAGACGAAGACGACGTCGGCGAGAGGCACGATGGCGAGGACGTCGGAGCCGCAGCGCGGCCGCTCCAGCTCCACGGATATGCGGATGGGCCCGTGCTCGCTCTCGCCGGAATGCATGCGGTTCCACTTGGCCACCTCCTCGATCATTCGCGTAACCGCCACCACGTTGCGACCCTGCGGCAAGACAGTTCTCACGCTGCATTGTGACGTCACAGTACTCGTAGAGTCTAACAGTCGTGATCACAGGCAACACAGCAATATATGCTGTTCACATTCAACTGAGCTGCTTTGACAGTCCTGCTTAAGACCTACTTAAATGCACATTATATATGCTTCTACCATATGTAAAATTAACACTGACATGAGCCTGGTCACTTTATTCATGCATCGGTCAAGCGAAACTGTAAAATTGTTATGAAATTTAAAATTTGGAAAGTTTCCTATTATTACACTCAAATACATTTAAAAAACTAAAATACAGCAAAATGATTTATTTTATTATTCACAAATACTTTAATTTCAATTTAAAATGATGGAATTACTTTCATTCCGTTCTTCCCAAATTTACTGGGCGTTGATAGGGTAAGTGATTTTTCAAATTTTNAAATGATGGAATTACTTTCATTCCGTTCTTCCCAAATTTACTGGGCGTTGATAGGGTAAGTGATTTTTCAAATTTTGATTTAAAAGTGCTTTATTTAACGCAAACAGCCTATACCGACGTACGTGGCTTTGCATTGGCTTGCTATTGATTTCGTAGTATGAAGGTGCAAAAACCGAAATAGCCCCCAGCTATGAACTCGAGGAGGGAATTCCCATAATTTGCAAAATCCGCGACTCGGCTGGAAACCGAATAAGGAGCACCAAATGGTTGAAAACAGTTGAATTTCTGATTTCTCGAACTTACTTTATGACCCAACTAAGGAAATTTGCATTGAGTGGTAGTGGAGGGGGGAGGGGGGAGTAGTTGTAACTGGTGTCATAATCGTCTTTATGTCCTAGCAAGAGCACTGTCGCATATTACATCCCAAACTGTTTCAACTCAAATGCACGTAAGGTCAGACGCGAACATGCATAGTGACTACTGACCTCGAAGTGTATCCAGGAGTACTGTGACAGGTCGAGCTTCTTGAAGTCCTCGAGACTGAGCTCCGGCAGGTTGCTCTCGTTGTGGACGATCGTCCTCAGGCCGTTGGTGTTGTTGACGAGGACTGTGGCAGCTGGGGCCTCGCAGTCCTCGTACAGGACGCAGTGCTTCGTTGAGATGCCGTGTATCATGAAGTCCTCCGGTATGAAACTGCAGCATGCAAACACCTCTCTCAGCATCTCCCTCACTGTCACCATGCTACACTTTAGAAACATGTGCACACGTGTAACTTGGTATAGCATTTATTCCTTTGGTTCAGGACTGGGTATTTTGCTGTCTCTTCCCTTTCATAATGTGGTAAGCCATGGCGAACCACCGCGGAACTACCATACCGGTTCTCTGTGGACGTTCAAACCAGCTTTCGGGATGAAAAACCCCGATAGTCATCGTCCTTTATGAAATTTAGGCTCTGCTGCTATTTCCGGCTTATGGCTTTCCCGAAATGGGAAAGCTGTTTTTTTTCTTTTTTTTCTTTTTTAAACTTTGTAGGTAACTCTTTCAGAACNTCTTTTTTTTCTTTTTTAAATTTTGTAGGTAACTCTTTCAGAACTCCCATGCGAAATATGCACAATAAACTAGAACATTAAAATTTAAACGCGAAACACGCCTTTGAAGATTATATGTTGTTCATTATTTGCCATGTTTTATGCTGGTAGGACATTCGGAAAAAGGGAAGGAATTACTCAAAAACTAAAGCTACAGTTGGGAATGATGTACACATATCCATGACGTTTATGGGATTTTAACACAAAAGGCTTTTAACACAAAGTCTTTGAGATTTTAAGCTGAGAGAACGGTTGAAGTAGTAAATATATAGATAGTATATTTTGGTAAATATAATTATAAAACTGCTACTTCTGTATTAAATATATATATATATATATATTTGAACTATGTGAGATGTTTAAAAGTAGTGTCACTATTTATTATAAAAGATTAATTGATGATTGTGAATTCGTTCAGTGTATATAAATTGTACATTTGAAACACTGTATTGCATGCGAGAGCCTTAATACACGTGTAGTGATAGTGTACCAACCTTGCACTTTTCTTCCCGCTGAGAGTTCCGAAATATGCGCACTTGGCTCCGAGCAGAGACAGCACGGTAGAGCTGTTGGAAGCGTTCCCGCCTCTCTGCCATCTGTGGTCGATAGCCCTGCGCAGAAACAATCAGGTCGTCAGCAGAGGCTATGGCATGCATGGTCTGTCTTTAAGCTACACTTGTCCGCTGCCCAGCATGGCGAGATTTCAGCCTGAAATGCGCTTGTGAAAGGGACAGCTTGACTTGCAATTTACCAGTGGAAAAGGACAGTTATCATCTGCAGTGTACTTGTGAAAAGGATTGCTATGACTCACCTCTTCGCCGTTGTGAGATCGTCTAGGACCTGATTTGGTGTCTATGTCTCGCCGTACATGGCATCACAGATAATGAGAAATGAAGGAATGTGTTAAATGATAAATACGTTACAATTTTCCTGTAACAATGCATATTAGAGGAACCGCAATAACTGCCATTACTTGATAACAAACGTTTAAAATCCAAGGGAAAGATTTTTTTCGGAAATTATTTTTGTGGGTGGGGGCCGCTAGTTTATTAGAGGTATTAAGCTATGAAACACACATTAAAAAACAATAACTTTGATAGTCTATACATGAACTTGTCCGCACTTATTAGCTAATTGGCGCTTCAAAGTAATAATACATGAATATATAACGTAGCACGTTATTTTTTTGGCACACCATACAGATGGAAAATAATTAATGAGAAATGCGCTTTTCAAAGAAGAATTGTACTAATTAAGTAATATTTGTTATGTATCTGCAGGATTTAGTCATTTAGAATAAAGGACTCACATTTCCTCGTTATTAAAGTACTACTGCTACTATTTGATATTTATGATATCTCAACTGATCTTATTTGCTCAAATAATTTTTTAATATGAAATAGGTGTGCGTATTTTTGTCAGCAGTAATTAAAGACATAATGAAAACATGTCCGTGTAAGTTAACGCCTGCCTCTCGAAGGAAAAATTGTAAATCCCGTATAATATTATTTTAACGAATTTCTGTTAAAATAATAATTATTTGATCACACTCATCACGTTGGAATGATTTGTTCATCCGCACTGTAAACAACGGGATCAGAAGTGGAAACTCTTTCCTGATTCCCCCACATCTGTTTTGAAGTCCTCTGAGGCGCAATATTTAGTATTTATTGCTGAGGTGGGTTTAACTGCAAACCTCAGTAAAATGTGCTGAGCGTTTTTTACTGTCTGCCTGTTGTTAATATCCTTCCGCCTATCCTGAAATTAAATATGCCGTGAATCTAGTGACTAGTAATCTTTAACGTTGGTAAAGTTATTGCAGTCATTAAAAAAAAAAAAACAGTTTATGACTGTCGGTAAAGAAAACGGAGATCTGTAATGAGAAATTAACACAAGGACCTTCTTTCCTAGTTGTGTTCCAAAAGTATTGTGTGCGTTCCAATAGGTGCTAACGTTAACATTTACGGACAGTATTTTTTTAAAACGTGTATTTTATTTTTACTGAAACGCGAAAAACTAAGAGCGTATATACATAGACCATAACGGACTAATTTCCGTCTGGGATGATAGGCTGCTCTGTGCACTGCAATGAAGTGCCTTGATCCGCCATTACCTTTCTTTGACGTCCTCCTCGACGGGGTAGTTGTTGAGTATGTAGACGCTGTCGAGACAGGCGAGGCCCACGCAGAGTATCTGGCCGTCGCCGGCTCTGCTCCAGCTCTCCGTGAAGTAAGGCATCGCTGTTCCGGTGTTGAGGACGAGGCAGACACTGAGTGTGCCGACCTGAGGCCGCGCTCACACTTAAGTACCTCCCACCTCGTCCTGGTTCCCCCACGAGAGGTAGAGCGGCGGTTGTCGCCCCCTTGAGAGCGCCGACGCAGCAGCCAGAACCGCCTCAGAACCACTTCGCTGACCCCAGCGGCCCGCGAGGGGGCAAGTTCCCGGCACCCGCACACCCAACCACCCAAAGCGAATTTCGCAACGAGCTGACGAAACTTTTCCCTCCACCACCAGCCAGACAAGAAACAATTCAGCACTGATAACGAACCATAATTTGTTAACTGAAGAATCAGTATATTTTTTTCTTATTTTTCCAATTCCCGTCGATTGGCGCCGACCAGATTGTCGCGGCTGCGGTGTCACATCGTGACCCGAGGATATTTGCTGTGTAATGTTTGTTTATTGCAATATACGATAGATTTCTGGAATAAAAAATATCACCATTTTTTCATCCGATGATAAAGCCAGTCGCAGATTAAAAATCCATGAGGCGCAATGAAAATTTTTTCCATTATTGCTGTGTTTGTTTCACTATTAAATCATGATGCTTATGTGACCACTGGAAAATAATTTTCTTGCTCGCGATCTTAATATGACTGTGAATTTAAGTAGGAACGTAAATTTCAACAAAGTAAATTTATTTGTGAAGCGAAAAATGTTTGTTCCTGTATTTAATTAAACGTTATCGATTGAAAATATGCATATGACAAGTACATATTGGTTTTTACTCAGGTAATATCAGAGTTAGCCTGAAAAACTCACCTAAAGTCTCTCTTTTTTGGAAGTGACGACTTCAAAAATGTGTATGGATACGTATAACCAATAATAATAATAAAAACAAAAATATATATACACACACACACACACACTTGGGATGTCCGGACCGTGATTAAAGTACACAATGTAGCAAGGGCACATACGTGTGTGTATGCTTCCCACATACCTACGTCAGTATTTTCAAAAACAAAATGTACTATTTAAATTTTAATACAAATGTGTTATACCCATATTACGGTTATATAAATTTTGGAAATTTATACAATACGCTTGCATCGTTCATAGTCTACAAAGGAAATGCATGAATTTATAAAACCAATAGTAAAATCGAAACGTAAATAACCGACTTTGTTACAACTATGGCACTTATGTGGTGGCATCCGTTAAATAAATACCTTTTTAAAAGAAATATTTAGCTTGTCTTTCTGATATAAGTAAAATATTAAATTATATTTATTTCATCGTCTAAGAGTTTCCTTCAGTTGTTATATTAACTAACTTCCCATTTGATCCGCTTCGTCAAGTACACAGTCTCTGGGGCCACGGCGGTGTAATGGTCAGACTACTCGCCTCCCACCCAGGCGAAGCGGGCTTGATCCCCGGCGAGGTCGCTCCCGTATTTTCGCATGTGGTTATTGTGCTGGACGATTCCGCTGATCGGCGTGTTTTCTCGCCGATCTCCCGCCCCCCTTCCATTCCGACGCTGCTCCATCCTCACCTCGTTTCACCCTCATCGGCTCTCAAGATATCGATGTTAAGATCCGCACAAATGTATCCACTCTCCACTCAACTACACAGTCGCTCGCCTCATAATTGGAGGAGGTTATTATAAGCAAAGAATTTTCATTTACACGAACATTACAGAAATCCCACTAATTGTATATATTCAATCATGTTGAAACTTTTTTCGCCAAAGTTGTGTTTTGGATCTGGTAAGCTGACTCTGTGAATGTTAGCGAATCCTAGATGAATGCATGTTCAAACCCGCAAGGTAAGGACACAAGAGTGAGAGAGTAACGCAAGGCTACAAGTACACAAGAACATACTATGTTAGATGTAAGTTCGCACACGTGAGTTAGGTGGGTGTGTATTAACAGATACGGAACCAGCAACTCGAAAACTTATTGACGAGGAGGGAATCGACCATGGCCTGCATTTAGGAACAACCGGCCCTGCATTCCCCAGGAATGCCACCCTGGGAATCCAAACTGGCTCCTACCGAATGCGAGACCAGTGTGTTAACATTGTGTCATCTCGTTCAGTCAACGTCTGCTTACAACTTGGCCCACCTGGAGGCTCGTTTATGTGAGCACGTGGCACTGTTCGCCGCATCCAAACTGGCATTGCCTCTAGGCACAAGCCAGGGGATTGCGGCCACTTCTTTACGTTTTGCGGGATCCAGTAATTGAAATTAAACCAAGGATCCTAACATCGTACACGTGAAAAGTCAGCAGCAAAATTAAATTTTAATAATTTTGTATGAATATGATTTGTAAAATTCCGTACAAACGATCATAACAGGATTCTAAAATAGCGTTTAAAATATGTGTATTATTTTAAATTTTCCATTCTTTTTGTTTTTAAAACGTCTGTTCGTTTATTAGATACACGTATTATAAACGTACTCAGCAGTTTCGGATAAAAACATGGCTTTCAAACACACTGCAACGCAGTTTAATCACCGAATATCCGGGGACTTTGTAGTTGAGTTGAGTTGAATTGAGAGATTTGGGTGGCTCTTAAAAACGAAATATTGAGAGCCGGTGAGAGTGAAGTGAGGTGAGAACTGAGCAGAGTCAGAGTGCAAGGGCGGAGAAAACGGGAGATCCCCGAGAAAACCAGTCGACCAGCGGCACCATCCGGCAGACCTCTTAGTTAAATAGTTTCTGTTATATAAGTATTTGTATGTATAGGCGTGTCTCGACTTACAATTCTTATAGAAAGATGAGCTTTTTTTCAAGAAAAAAAACTCTAAAAAAATTCATTCATTCAAAGAAAAGGTAGAGGAAAAATAGGTTTGCTGTTAATAAAAGTTTTCTTTGTATGATTTTGTTTTATGGCAATATTACTTGCCTTTATAGCAAAAAGGGGCCGCGTTGGGTTAGGGGTTAGACTACTCGCCACCCACCTTACGAACCGGGTTCGATTCCCGGTGGGGTCGCCCCCGGATTTTCGCATGTGGGAAGCGTGAAAATAATTCACTGAACATATCTTTAAGCCTGTTACTGTTAAAGGAAACCTAGGTTTGTTTGTGAAAAAATTGTACTCATTCACCTAATACAATAAATTCAAACAACCTACAGAGTACTGCTCAAAATACAAAATAAATCCCGTTTCCCTCGCTCTTTCATTCCAGCGCTGCTCCTTACTCACCTCGCTTCACCCTCATCGGCTATCGAGTCGTCAATGTTAAGAGCCGCCCAAATCTCTTCAGTTAACTTTATAGCCAAGAAATAAACATTCTTTGCGATGCTTTTATTCACAGTAATTACTTCCAACGTTTTTTGACTCCAGTCACTGCCGTATTGGCTTACCCCAGTTCAGGAGCATTTATTACAAGAGCTCACGTCTCTCATTTGAAAAGATTTAATGCTACAAAGTAATTTTCTTTTTGTGCTGTTTAGGAGCTGCAGATCCTAAATGTGCACTTGTTTATTTGGTTGTACAACCACACAATTGTTTCTCACTCAAAATAATTCAGTAACATTTGTTACTTGTTAAATCCTGACTTCGTCTTTTTCGTGGACTGATTACCCACTGAGCCGAATCATTTTGGGATCCATGTCATTTTATGAGCTTGTCTTTAAAAAAAATCCGTGGTATAAGTTAAATTGAAGTACTAAATTAAGTTGATTTTGAGTTAAATTCATTGGTTTTTCTAGCAAATAATGTTTTGTGTCCTGAATTATGATTGTTATATATTTATATATACATATAATTGAAAATTTTTGTGTGTAATGTGCAGTTAATTTGGTGATAATTCTAGTTGGACAATTTGGGCATTTTGTATTTGTTTGGGGATTGAACTAGTTAGGTTTCTAATTAATCGTTAATCTTTTGCAGATGTGACATACTCTTGTTTAATTTGGGTTCATCTGTAGACTATCTGTTAATTATTTGAATATTTAGTAATTTGATGTTTCACCATTGCAGTATGGTTAATGTAATGGTAATTTGTGTTCATTTTGTTGTAAGCTATCTGTCTACACCTTGCAGTTTGTTTTCTTTTGCCACCTTATACTTTACGAGGTGACATTCTGTTTTTTTCCAGTTTCTACTTGTTAGACTAACATGTTTGCACCCTTGGGCATCCTCCTGGCTGTTTGCGACGAAATTTTCCATTGATGTTACATTTTTATGCAGGACTACATTGGAGTCACAACCTCCCTTCATACTCTCATTGTCTGGAAGTGGTTTTTTCAGCAATGCTTCACATTACGACATTGTTAGAACATATTCTAAGACTTTTGGTAAAGTCAACTCTGCCATTCATTTTAATCAGTCTTTACCTGTACTACATTTTCCTATGGAGCTCATTTCCGTGAAGTTATGCAACTTCTCCACCCCCACCCTTCTCCACCTCCCGAACACATTCATGTTATTTCTATTAGTCTATATTCAGTTGCGGTGTTTTGCATTGCGTTTTCTATCATCTTTTGGTTGAAATCAAGGTTTGGTGCACTTATGCAACCCTCTCCACCCATTAAACTCTCTAACCAAGAACGTTAAGTTGTATTTCTTTTGCCAGTTGTTTCTAGCGGCACCTCCTCCTCGTAATGTATGTTTGTTGTGGTGTTGTATTTATTTGTGGTTTTTTTGTGGGTATTATTGCATTTTGGAGCTAGTGCTCTTGCCACATCTTTGCGGACATGTGTCATCGTTCCAGCGGTCGGGTGCGGAGAAAGAGGAAGGGGAGGTGTTGTATTTGGGGGGGGGGGAAGTGTGTGCCAGTTGTGTTGGCACTTGTTTCATGTCTAGGTAATTCTATTAATTCCTTTCTTATTTATTTGGTATTTCGCCAAAAATTTTTTTTTTTTTTACTATTAGAATGTGCTCTACTTTTGCTTAATATTTTTGTTATTCACTTTGACGTTGTAAAACAAACTTTATCATTTAAAAATTTTGTAATGTTTAAATATTTATCTGTTGTTCTATTTGATGTTTCTTGTTTTAAAAATAATTTTTTTAGTGTTTTATAATTATATACGTACATAATATTGTGTAAATTCTTAACTTCGAATTATTAAAATGAAACACTTCCACGTGAATTATTATACTTCTTTCTAGACTTTCGATTTTTTTATCGATTAGTCGCGCGAGACCGAAGTCCGGAGCACACCTATGTATACATAGGTTTCTGCCCAGGTAACTTGGAATCTTTCATCATCTTGAGATAAAGTAGTTTTTTATCCGCCGTTCTGGGTAAATTTGTTTGCGGATATGTCATTTTGTGACGTGATCGTATTATTTTTTGTTTACGATCGTTTTTCAAGCATTTTTGTTATTATTCTAGCGGTTTTCCGGAATGTTTTAATCTTTTGGACAACCTTTTCATTCTTCTTGTAATGTGAGACGCACACCAAATCGTGGCATGGTCGTTCTGACCATGATACCACTTCTTTCGGCCGGCCCCGCAGTAACGTCTGAATTTCAGTTTCTGCAATCAAGTAACCTCTAGATATTTTTTTGCCTGCTGCATGCACTCGGGAGTGGTCCAAACTTCCTGTCTGACGCGACGTTAGTTGATGTTTGCGTTATTTTTTAGACTGTTAAACTACGAAATTATTTTTGTTCTCAACTTGAAATAAAAGTTAAAAGAATGTATTAAAAGTAAATTTTCAGTAATGTAAATTTTTTAATGAAGCGATCGCGGGTACCTGACGATATAGTCATGGCGATATAAAAAAAAAGAGATTGTAGTTTGTAAAAAACTATTTGTCTAACACTTAAAAAAAATTATATGTATATATTTATTTTTATGGCAAAAAAGTTTCATAGAACCATTGTTCAAAAGAAAGAAGTATTGTGTTATTTACCGAATCAATAATCGCTCATGGATAATATATATATTTATTACTAAAATGTTGTGATAGGTAAAACTTTGAGCTACACCATGAGTGTACCTAATATTCTGTGTGTAATATGTAAAACAGGAGTATAACCATATTTTTCTTCTTTCAGTTGTAAACCCTAGTCTAAGCACCTTCCATTTATGTGCCATCCTTGTGTCATAACGAGAGTACCTATGGATGCACAAGTTTGCGACACGAAGGTGATACATAACACAATGAAGGACCCGCTTATTGGCCAATCAGGTGATAGGGAGCCAGATTTCGACTTTATTATTTGCTACACCCAAACAGAGATCTGATGGTACGCCCCAGTTTGAACACTACCTCAGCGAACCTCAGGTTGGACACCATGTAGACCCTCGTGAATGATAGCAAGTGCGCAAAATGTCATACTCCGTGGTAGCTCTTTTAGCAAAACTATATTAGGGATGTACAGCATCTTCCGCTAGTTCAGAGAGAATATTTTCGACTGTAAGCAATATAGTTACTTCTAAACGTAGTTCTCTGTGTCCAGGGAACCTTAATTTGTTTGTATTTGTACACACTAGCCGAGCTTTCCGAACCCCCTAAATTGGAGATCTCCTTCATTTTCTTCCTGTTATTTTTGTTAAAAATAACGTGTATCTTAAATTCGGTTTGTTTGTTTAGAGATAGTTGAGTTAATGTCACAGTTACTTTTCAACAGACGTCTCCATCGGCTTGAATGGTTATTCGCCAATTATGCTTTATTTCAAACAGGCCTTACGGTGCATTTGCAAATTTCATCGAAGTTCCATTTACGTTCAAGTGAATAAACGACTAAACGAATAATGTCTGAGTAAAATATAAGTATTTAAACTCATTTATGGGTACATGTCTGTTTCCCATAAGAAAAATCTCCCCTTTTCAAATTTGCACATGTGTAAGAAATATATATAAACAATTTGTTTTAAATTTGTATTCATGTGCGATTTACAGTATATACCATCTTGGTCATTACATACGGTACAACCTATATGTCTTTACAATATAACTGTTCAGGTAGAATGTACATCTTGGAGTAACTAGTATGTATTCGAGCTCTTCGATAACACAAAACATATTACACAATTGCAAGGAACGGGTATCCGGGTAATAGGCTCTATATGAGTGGGTACTCGGGTACTCGCTTCTCTGTGCTGTACCCGGGTAATACTCTAAGACACCGGGTAGTGCTCGGGTACCCTGGTACAATAATGCCCGGGTATCACTAGGCCTAATCCCGACTTCAATGTTGATTTTTGGAACAGTGTTAATAAAGCTTTTTTTCGTAAAATTACTGGGAAGTACTGGCAAAACATTATCCAGAAATATTCGCAAAATTACGGACATTCACTTTTGTCAGTAACAGTCTTGTCATAATTTTCAAGTAACTTTCGTAAATCTTCTGTTATTTGCAGTTGACGACTTGGGATTACATGCAATTTTTTATCTCTTAATGCGGTTATTTCAACGTGTATAAACCACAAAAGTACGTTTAAATGTTTTTTTACGAAGCAGGATTGGCATACGAAACAGAAATGTTTTAACCTAATACGCTAACCACTCACCTGATTTGCATTTAAGGTTTCCTCCGATCTGACGCTATAACCGCGTTGCAGTGTGTTTGCAATACTCGTTTTCAACGAAACTATTAATGTCCCGATCTACGAAAAGAACACACACGTGAGAGGAGGGCTTTTGAGTACTTTAAAAACGTCACGCATATTAGAAATACTATTTCAGAGTACTCCAAAATGGCTAAAAAACGGCATTTTAAAATCACTGTATCTCAAAATATACTCTTCAGATACATACAAAACTACTCAAGGAATATGCATTGAACTCTCCTAGATATTTTCTACCAATAAAATGATAGTGTTACCACTGAAAGACCCATACGCACACGCAGAGCGACGAGAATAATGCAGGCCAGTTAAGAGCCTTGCGTTTAGCGGCGATTGCGTACTTGATGCGCGTGGCAATGTCGCCCTAATCACTCCCGCGTTTCTCGGCCTCAAACGCGGAAAACAACCCCAGGTAGGCGGGAGCCTTAAGGCACGGCTTCACCCCTTTTGCAGAAATTCCTCGTTTTCGCGTTATAATTTCGGATTCATGGTAATTAATGTTAATGTACGGTTATGGAAAATTTACATTTTACGAGTTGTTTAATATTTTTCTGCGTAATTTAAATTGTTTGTTATCTGATTGCTGTAAAAAAAACGAGAATATACACTAACGTTTGTGAAAACTGCAACACCAAGAAGGATACATGTGATTAAAATGAAGTTTATACGACATATTAGGTACATGACAATAAACAATTTATTAGGATTACAGAACTGTGCATATTCTCTGTCCTTGAGAGTTCAGTATGGTGTGCAGCCCCCTACATGCTACAATCAGACCCTTAAACGTTGTGGCATGGAATCAAAGAGGACCTGGATATGTCCCTGGGGAATCTCCCTCCACGCAGATTGTATGGAGTCCACAAAGCATCAACAGTGATTTATGGAGGTCAGTGACGAACAAATCACCAACCAACCAGACATGTTCGATGGGCGACATGTTAGGCAAACGTGCAGGCCAGGGAAGCAGCGATACCCGTCGTTCACTGAAGAAGGCTTCCACATTTATCACTACATGTGGTCGGGCATTGTCCTGCTTAAATACGCTGCAACCTGCGATCCTGCAACCATTGTATTCGAGCTGATATGTTCATCCTGTTTACTTATATCGAAATAAGTGGTGCAAGTTATGGCTCAGTATCTGGTACTCGGTATTCGTTTAATATCAATTTTATAATTGGGTGTACATTTTATGTACCAGTAAATACTGTGCATTTTCAAAGTTCATATTCATGACAATTTTAAAATGTTGTATTCATGTCCATATAAGAAACGTTTTCACTTTTTAAAATATTTTCACATTTCTGTTTGACATACACTCACTTGCCAAAAAAATATTGATCTCCTTGAAGGTGCCATCGCAGGGGTACATAAGTGGGTACAGGCACAGGACATGGTAGGAAGTTTACAAAAAAACATCAAAAGTTTTGTGCAACACCAAGAATGTATTGCAGGGGACCAACACTTGCATTATGCACTTATTATGGTATTGGATCACCCATAATATGGAGACAGGCGGCGATACAGTCGGGCATGGGCATACAGATTTCAGATGTTCTTCTGATGAAGATCCTGCCACAGCTGGTAGAACTGTCCCGCCAAATCTGCCGTAGTTGACACTGGCTGAAGTTACTGTCCAATATGGTCCCAAACATTCTCAATTGGCGAGAGGTCTGGGGACGTTTGCTTGTCACATAAAAATTATGACATCATGATGGCAGGCTAGAGATAACCATACTGTGTAAGGCTTGGAATTATCCTAGAAAATGCGATTGTAAAGCTACACCAGGAAGGGGAGTGCACATTCGCAGAATATTTTGGACGAATTGCTCTGCCATGAGGGTTAATTTAATCACCACCAGTGGAGTGCAGGAATCGTAGTAAAATAATAACTCACATCATGACACCTCTTGTTTGGACTGGTGTGCTGCTCTACAATGATGTATGGATCATGGCGATGGCCAGGATGTCTTCAGACTCAAATTCGGTGGTCGTCTGTATCCAGACAGAACTGATCACCACCCATCGCTAATTCACAAGCTACCATGATGCCCATTCCTGGCAGAAGGTCACACATGCTCGGTGATGCCTAAATCGTAACAGTAGATGTCGTAAGGGATGATGCGATAACAGACCCCACTTTGCTATCGACTTGTATATGGTAATGGTGGACACAGGTGTAGCCTTAACTGCCGTGAAATGTCCCTGGAGGGTGTGCAGCGATGCCCATGGGGTGCTTACAGCCTGTCGCATAATGAAATGATCCTCCTTGTTGGTAGTATACCAAGGTCGACCCAAGCTTTCTCGACAGGCGTGCGTATCCTCCTGTTCTCACTGCATCCAACACTGACCCATGGTGTAGGCAGAGTGGTTAAAGTGGCGAGCAGTGTGTCTAAATGTTCAACCTCCATCTCGGAGGCTGACAATATGGCCTAACTCAAACTTATCCTGCTAGACAAAGGCTTGTGGAATACAACATCGGGGCATGCTGCATGTTCACTGAACTTGGCTCTGTGACTCACACTGTTCATGCTGCTACTAACGCCTTATTCGGTTCCTTGCAGATATGAATGATGGAGGGACATGTATGCCCCATAAAGGCACATATGCGAAAGGAAACACATGTCGATCTGTAACGATGCTATGATGTAACCTTTGTTGTACTCGTGCGATTCGTTCATAGTGACACATTTTTTTTTCAGATGAGTGTTTGTCGAACTACGTGTGCTACCACCTGATCTGTAGTCTGACAAAGATTATCCCTAGGTTTTTATTTGGAAAAGCTGGATTTACCATTCTGTTGATGCACTGGCTTGTGGGCAGTCCAGAGTAGGTCTCGAGTCTCAACTATCTGAAAGCCACATCGATGTTTTTGCCATCTTCCACATTTTTTAGAATTTTGATACGTTCAACTGTGCTTAGCTCCATGTAAGGAAGCATACATTCGATATACTGTACCTTCAATTCCACAACATCCAGGTTTTCTCCCATACTCACGATGACATTCACATGGGTATTTTCTAGAAGCAGTCCCTTTTCCTGCTTCGAATTGATGGTAATATGATGTTTTTAGTCTTCGGCAAGTCCCAGCAGCATCGCTATAGTAATACACACACAGAATTTGTCTCCATGGTGTATATGAAGAAGGTAGTCGTCTTCTATCCCTCAGCCTACCATCTTGGCTACAGGCAGCTCGTCCAGAATTACCGAGAAGTAGAATTGTATTGCAATTATTATGTGTACATTTTCCATATAGTCCACCCCGACACATGAGCAAATACATGATGCGATCGATAAGTTGGAGAATACCATTGCTCCATATTTCCATCGATTCCTGGTTGGATCCATCCTCTTTCGTCAGTGTCCCCCTGAATCGTAGGAATGACTGGCAATGATAAGTGCATATATCTTGGTGTTGGACCACGATCCGAATTTTCGATGGTAATGTGTATGTGTACAGCCTAGTCAGGAAATGTTGGTTTGCATGAAGTTACACTTTCATCACATTGTCTTAAAAAACGACTTGCTATTCGTCATTTGTTTAACCGTCCATGATGATAGACTTCGTCGAAGCCAATACTGCAGAGCAAAATGTCGTTAGCATTGACGACTTTGATGACCTGCAGTGTCCTGAAGCTGATTTGATGTGGTGCTTTGTTTTATCTCTTCTGGTCATTGTAAATTTTATTCCTATCTCCTCAAGTTGAGATATAAGGTGAGTTATTAGTATCGAATGTTTGCGTTCTCTCCATGCTGGTCGACGATTGTTACAACCACCTCGTGTGCACTCTTCGCGTCGACTGGAATGTAAGTCATAGTTTTGGTGCTATGGCCAGTTTAACACCAGGAGGGACCATCGGCGAAAATTCACGTAGACTGCTGTTGAGGTACCTGCCATGGGTAAATTGTAGTTTATTTGTTTCTCATTAAAAAGCAAGGTATCCATGGGCTACGACCATTCTTGGGTTTTGCTGGCTTTATGAATATGTGGCTCTAACCCCAGCATTGTACCGATTATGTCAGATTTCATAAACTCGATATCTTCACTGCATTTGAAGACATTCTTCAGAGTTTTGCGATTTCCATGTAATTCGAAGTTTGTGTGGGGAGAAAGCAAATCTTCGATGTATATTGCGATGTTGTCTATTTCGTATGAGCCCATGGACAAGGTTACCTCGTGGCAGACAATACCACTTTCACAAGGTAAAACTTAAAGTTTTTATAGATGTTTGTATCACATTATACATTAGAAAATCTATCATGTCTATGGCAAAATGAACTTACCGGTTGAGGGGGGGGGGGAAGTGCACCACATGCAGGTTGGAGCTATGTCTCATGAAGGTAAGAATTATCGAAATGACTTAAGGTTTCCACTTTACAGTATATGCATATATATGAATTTTAGTCAAAAACTTTTTCAAACGAACAAGGAAGCAAGTACTAAAATGTCAATAGTTCTATGTGTTTGCAGTATACTCCATTTTGTAGTTGTAAGCCAACTTCGTTACATGCAGGTACCATCGCAGTTCGGGTGGAGGAGGTAGAGTATGCAGTTTAGGTTATTTGTTAGCCCAAGGGCAGTCCCCTGTTGATAGACGAGGAAAATAAGTGCCAGTTATGGAAAGTATGGGGACACTATATTAATATTAAATATTCATATATCGTCATTTCCACAGAAACAGAGTCATTATTCAAGCAAAACCGGTGATGCGAAACTGAATCTGAAGAATATGAATGAATAATTTACGGAGTAAAATGTATATATTAAAAGCAGTTACTGCCTTTAGAGGAAGATATTCCTGCAGCATTTCGAGTTGTGATTCGGCCATCCCCAAGTTGACACATGTCGGTGTGAACAACTTAACAATAAAACCAAGAGTAAAACCTTAAATGAAACAGCGAAAAGAGTTGTAGTAGTAGGAGCTGATGGTCCATAAAATATGTGCCAAGAAGTTCTTCAAGAAAGTTAAATAAGTGGAGGAGCTAATGAGGACAAGAAATGATGTTGCAGGTATTTGTATAGTTTCATGCAAATCTCCTGATATTCCAATGCAAAAATGTCAAATCTCCAAAAAAATTTAATTCATTTTTTATACATGACCATAAAAGAGGAAACGCACATTTATACACATACCATAAAGGTATAGGTACCAAAGGCCCTAATGAGGTGTGTTAATTTCTAATTGACTATGTCACCCAGAGTATTCATGAAACTCTAACAGAGTTGCATGTATTACCAGATGCATGCTTTGCTCCGAACAAAAATCATTCAGTTTTGAGGAAGTGGCTCATGATGTTAGGGAAGGAGATGTTTGACACCATACATAACTATTTTACAATTCGTGGACATGCATTTATGTCGTGTGATAGGGATTTTGGTGTGATAAAGAGAAAACTAAGAAAAAGTGACAGAATCTATACACCTAGAGAGTATGTGCAGCTCATAGTTTAATCCACTGCTGCAAATAAATTTACTCACTAAACACTCGAGAATGTCAGAAATTCAAACTATATGGCTATGTGTAACATACTCATGTAAATTACCAGACATTGTCGCCAGTGTGCCTGTGCCTTATTCTTATAAATTGTGTATGTGTTGACATATCAATTTTTGGGATGGAGTGTAGATGCAATTTTTAGGGACTATAAAATATTATCGCCACCAAAATACTTAAAAAGAAGACAATGCTTGAAAATGACATGTTTGTTTGAGAAACAACACAAGTCCAAGCAAAATAATGACCTATATTTTAGAATCCTTTAGGTACGAGGTTTTAAGGAATGGGGCTAAAAGTTGTGTTTAAATATACTATCAATAGGTGTATGGGTCTCATTCATTTGATATAATATTTGTTGTAGAAACATATTTATTCGTTCTCTGAACAATATACTTAGCTGGACTTGTGTCGTTTCTCAAACAACCGATTCATATGTGCTTTTCACTGATGAAGCCTGTTCCATAAGATATGAGATGCTTAATAGTCAGAATGATAATGTATAGCTCGATGTAAATCCTTGTGCTCCAGATATAAGGAGCCGTTGCGTAAAATTATCGTTGAAAATGTAGGCCAGCATACTATGTGAATAAACAATAAGCCTACGTCTTCTTTCAAACTGTTTAACTACAGCAGTGTATCCACTTTCCGAGTTACTGAACAGTGTCCAATTTAATGTTCATCTACGTATTTGTGCTCCATTTGATAAAAATGGGACCCAAGCTCATACTTTAAATGTTGTCCATCAATGCCTTAACGAGGTTTTCCCTGAAAAGTCGACAGGAAGAGGAGGCCCTTTTTGTACCTAGATCGTTCACTTGAACTGACCCCAATATATTTGTTCTTGTTGAGATTGTAAAAAGTATTGTATACCATACATATGTAGAGGATGAATATCATATCTTGTCAAGACTCGAGGAATATACTACAGGACCGAATAACTGGAGAGAGTTGCATACTTTCGAAAGGGGCATAATTGTAGTTGACCATATATTCTGCCATTCCGTATGAGAGGTCTCTTAGCAGTAAAACATGCCTTGGTCCACTGCTGGATAAATCTTTATCGAGTGAAAAATTCACGAAATCACTAGCAGCAAGCATTAATGTGTTAGAAGCAAGAAACTGAAATAATCGGGGCCTGGCGAATCGTGGTGCGCGCTGTGTGAACCAATCGTCAGACAGCCACGTTAGTGACTGCAGAGGTTTGATGTCACAGATCAGGTAAAAAGGTTGATGATAAAACCTTCCGCAGGAAGGTAATAGTAATTAATTCTTCGTGGTCATGCCACTGCCAGGAAGCCCCTGGTAATATACACATATTACATTGTTTGGAGTGGAGCAACAACATCGTCATTGGAATGTGAAGCAGTTGAAGACATTTTCGTGTAATGATGAGTCAGGTACATGAGATGGCACTCGGATGGACGTGTGTGGACATAGCCGATGCCTATAGTGAATTATATGTGACTTTTTTGTGTCGACAGTTAGATTTAATGACGGTAGTGCAATGACAAGGAACTGTTTCTCTTGAATTTGGCTTGTACTACGAGTTTTAATCAATATATAAATGATCTTTAGCAACTACCAAGATATATTCGACAATAACTTATTTTCTACACAGTGTAAACTGTTTTTGATAGAATCTTTTCGTGTATCAGCACGATAACTCTCCCATACGTAAAACAAGGTTACTTGTGTTGTAGTTTGAAGACATAGAGGTGGGACAACTAAACTTATGTGTTCAAAGCCCCGATTTTAATGCTTTAGAACATCTTTGGGATAAGCTGAAGAATTGTTTTATGCAAGACCCATGCGGCTAACAGGCAAATGTTAACTATCCACTTCGATAAAGGAATAATCGAAATTTGCTAGCAGTGGAGAGTGTACCCGGAAGGGTTAATGCTGTCATAAGTGCGACGGGAGGCCCAAAGTTGTATTAGCTGCATGGCTGTCATTTTGGTTACAAGACCAATGGTTGTTCGGTGACTTACAATCAGATAGTTTACAACTATGCGGAGAATATTGTCACAGCAAGAACACAGCCCTAACCTTACTGCCAAGGAGGTGGAAGTTACGTTGCCTGAGAGATGAGTAGGTTGTTTAGAGGTGGAGAAATTTCTGGAAAATATAATACATTTTCGAATGCCCACCCCCTTCCCACCAAATACCATAACTAGCCAACATAAATATTGCATCTGAGGTTTATATCGTGGTTAAACAGCAGCTCGCAAAAACACTTATAACATAGACTCTATATATGGATATGAATGTATATGTACATATATACGTTTTCACGTATGCATGTGTGTATGTATGCATACATGCATGTACATATGTGCGTAAGTATATAAGGATGCATATGCTTACATAACCGACCCAACGGCCGAAGGTAGAGGTGGAATTGAGGGTAGTTAAAAATTTCCACTCATGACCTGGTGCCGCAGCTGACTGGAAAGAAGATAAACATGTTATATCGTCTCCGATAAGAATCAGTGTGTAGTGAGCCGATTGAATGTAATAGTGGAGAGTCAGAGGCGGCGGTTCGTTACTGTGGTACGAGGGTATCGCATGTAGAGAGACCTTGTCAACGGAGTGCACATGATCGAGACGTTGGAGTACCATTAATATATTCCTAGGGTGGGATCAGTGGCCCTACGATTGCGTCACGATAGCGGGGAGTTTTAGGAGTGCTTCCAGGTGAACACTGAATACTACGACCCACGCATATGACAGTGTGAAGGATGGAACTATCAGTACGAGACTTTATCATTTTTAACACATTGCATGTAGTGCGAGGTGTGTGTAATATTAATTGATTGACTGTTATATATAGATAATTATAGTAGCAGGCTCTACTTGTGACACATAGGAGACTTCAGAAGGTCAGTTACTTTATTGAGACAAGCTATGATTTTATTAGCAACGTTTTATATTGCCAAGGAATTAATAAATTAGTTTTTTTTGTTTTATTATAAGACAGCCATCCCACTGAACATCTGCCTACACAATTAACTTGTGACGACATATATTATTGACAATGTGCCTCCTTCGCGTGACAGGCTAAATACAGAAGAGTTACAACTATACTTCCGATAACGGGTTCCACACTTACAAACACAACAGACGCTTTAACTAACCTGCTCGACTATGTGAGGCTACTTTATATTAATAGAGGTTCCGAGTTACTTCAATAACTCTACTCTTCGGTTAAGTTCTATTAGATTACACTAAAACAAGCATATTTTTTATCAGTTACTAGCTGCTCGTCTAAATAAGAAATTATTTTGATATTTAATCAAGCCCCTTGGAATTCGACTACTTTAATACTAAACGTTTGCAATAATTCCTTCGTGTGTAGAGAGAGCTGTGAAAATTAATGTTACACTTCATAAATATAAGTCAAAAAGTCAGCGTAGCTAGCTACAGTTATGATTTGTTAAAGAGCAGAAACGTCGTTTGGAATGACAATGTTTTCTTCGGGCTTGTTAAAAAATATACGGCACATACTTATTGACTAAGGATGGTTGGCCGAATTTCGTCTTCTACGTTGTTACCAACGCTGACTCGAGAACCGCCTTCAGAAACGTTAAAATCACACGATAAAACTTCGGTGCCGTATTTAATAACATATTGCGTAACTTGAACGCATCGTATTTCCGTTTCAACTTAGACAAATGTAGTGTACTAACATATCAAATCCCGTATTTTATTAAACAGTGTGCTACCCTTGGTCGAAGTTACGGGTTTGGACCTTCCTTGAGGAAGAACAGCACTAATGCTGGGACTCTAGATATAAAATGGGGCAGAGAGCGCATGCCAGCTACGCAGTAACCAACCTCCGTGCCCCAACATTTAATTGTGTTTCTTCCTATAGAGCTGAAAAAAAAAACGTGACTTCAACTAAAGTTAGAATATTTGTTTTCTAAAATAAGTGTTTTGGTATGCTAGTACACTCGTTTTGACTAAGTAATGATGCAAATAAAATTTTATCAAGTTACAAAAGATGTACAGTAATTTTTTCCCCGTAAAAACTCGGGTTTTGTTGTAAAACAGAATGTAAACAAGTGGCAAATCATTGTTGAAACATTTGAATGTGACAGTTCTTTTGGCAATTCTTGAGTCAATGTAAGTGGCGTGCACAGAAGACGAACTATGGTCTCAACCATATACCAAGGATGTGGTAGACTAATTTTTATATTCGGAGCATGTTTTCAGGATTGATTCGTCCATGACCCATACAGCTATCAAAGCCACCTGATTAACACTGATGAGCGTGATATTTTTACTTTTGAATTTTTGATAGATCTACCCTTTTAAAAAAATAAAATACTTTGACTAACTAAATTAATTTGTACATTAGAACTAGGTAAGAGGAAGTGTACGGATATCTAAAACACCTTACATGATCAAAGTTATAACCTAAAATCCTATCCACGTTGTTTTTATAGTTGAATTGGCAGAAAAACAGCACAATGTTTCAACACGGAAACATGGCTATTGTGCAATTCGCATGCGGAATCTTTACCACCCTTTACTTTATGGCTAGGACACATAAATTGGTCATTGCACACCTGGTATGCGCACTCTTTGTACATACCATTATTCCTACCCATTGACTAAGAGGTAGATCGCTTGATGCGCGCAACCGGTCTCCGTGTCCCAACATTGAACTGATTTTCTGCCAACACGACTAGCAAAAACGGCGTGGATTGGATTTGAGGTTAGAATACTGTTCAGTTAACAAGTTCTTTGAGATGTTCTTGTACTTCCTCTAACCAGCCTGTAATGCAGTTTGGTTAAATTCAAATTGGCAAAAGTATTTTATTAATATAATTGTGTTTGTCATTTAAATATTAAGCTATAAACAAACACGTTCATCATTGTTGACATTTGAAGAATGACGCCAGGTTTAACCTGTCTACCTGTTGTTTAAATATATCGTATAGGATAATGTGACTTTAACAGTTGTGTTGCTTTGGGGTAGGCCAGTGTTGGGTACATGCACAGAAGACCAATAATTGATCTACATCATTTTTAGTCTATGTTCCTACCTCCACGTACAAACCTAACAAAATATTGTAGATCAGCTTAGCTTGAAGTAAATCACACATATATAATATGGGGTAGAATGCTCATACAAGCTATGCAGTAAAAAACTTTTATGTTCCAGCATTGGACGCTTTTTTGCCAATAGAACACTCAAATGAACACGGATCGGAGGGCATAACACAGTTCATATAAATGCGTATATTTAAATGTAAGTACAATTGTTCTGAGTTTCAATGCAATTAGTCAAGCAATAAAAAAAAAAGCATTGATCCGTTATAAATGAGATGTAAACAAATGTATACTGCTTGAATGTAAGATTTTGATAGTTCTGCTGGTGATGGACTTGTCAGGTTTGTGGACATGCGCAGAAGACCAGGAATAGTCTGTTTCTTTACAAGTCTAAGGAAAACTCATTAATAGTTTTCGTTGTAGTAGTAAATACAAATAACGTAAATGGGAAAGTATTTATATGGAGCTATGTTCATACCATTTGCCAGACCCATTACCTACCCCTATCTGAATAGCTGACCGTGCGAAGTTTATTTAGATCGGAATGGGGTAACATTGACGCGCTGATCGCAGAAAAACCATCAATCTGGCACGAATTACTGAAGTCAGCTGAATTGCGATCTCCATTGTATTTGCTATAAGTTAAGCTTTTCCTGTTCTCAGTGTGCAGATTACGCGTCGTGCTGACAATCGCACAAAATAATGTTTTTATTTGCTGTAAGTAATAGTTTCTTGCTACAAAGAAATTGTTTCCTTATACTTAAATCAGGGCAAAAGAAATTGTCTTACAAGATACATTACATTCATTCGAATTAGAACAAAGAAATAAATAATAATCCATGGCCTGTTAAAAAGGATAACATTATAACAAATCACACAAAAGTAAACCTTTAATAACAGCTAAGTATTTATACTTAGTTTTACCATTCGCAGTGATGGCAGTTTTAATATTGATGACGCCTACTTAAAATATTTGGTGAAATTAAGTGCATTTTTAGTTTAATATCGTTACATTTTCAAACGTTCACTCAAAATCAAGCAAAATTAAATGGCAGGTCTCATTAATAAGTCACTGGCAGTAGTAGCTATGGAAAACATTTAAAATTTTTAAAAAATTGCAGTCAAAGCCTCTAATACATTTTTCAGCATTCCGTTTTCTGTGGCTCTGACATTGCTACTGTCTAGCTGCATACTTACTGCATGACTGTTCCGTGTTGAAATAAGAGGCTTTTATATTGTAGCTGCTTTTAGTGGCGTCTTGTCATTTTATGAAAGGTTTTTTTTAAAAATAATTGCATTGTAATTTTTTGACAATAACCAACTTGGCAGAATGTCGACTGCGAATCTACTCGTTGACACTGGAAATATGAAGCGAATGAACATATCCCAAACGAAAATGCTAACATAAATGTTATATGACAAAATAAATAANGAAATATGAAGCGAATGAACATATCCCAAACGAAAATGCTAACACAAATGTTATATGACAAAATAAATAAGGAACGTTATAACAAGTTTTGTAGCAATTGAGTTAACGATGATGTTGTTGTGAGTAGTCATTCGCGGTTCTATTTGTTCTCAACTGAGACTACGAGTCNGTAATGGAAGTACACCGGAGGCTTTGAAAATAAGTATATAAATTAGGATGCCATTTCTTCAGAACTTCTCGTTTTTCTTACTAGATGTTAAAAGTTTTGCTATAAACAGGCAAATACGTTATACCAAATTTGTGCTAAAATAATCTCTTTCTACGGTATATGCATGTACTTGCTATTATTTTACACAGTTTAGTATTTTTTTTCCCTGTAGCGGTACATTTTATTGTGTGGTCTGTAATGTATTTACATTTCGCAATACAATTCCTAAGAGAAACGATTGAAGTATTCAATTGTTTCGCCTATAGTGACGTTATAGAATGTTTCCAAACAATTATTTTGTACAGAATTTTTAAGTTTCTGTAATACTTGACACGCAGTTCTCAAGTAGTTAACGATAAAAAATTGAAAAGTGAGCATCAAGTTGGAAAATGAATGAAGGACTGAACAGTAAGTAGAAACTACCCATGAGTTGAGCGACATTGCTTTCGGTAAATAATATTTATTTCTATAATAATAGTGAACACACGAGCTTATTAGTAGTCAAGGCCGTATAAGTTCTTACTAACATTGTATCATAACTTTTAACTGTAAAATAAGAAATCACGGTGTATTACGAACGTTTGACAAACGGAGGAAATGCGAGACACGCTTAATATAATTTATTAAGTGAAACCGTGTTTTTCACTCGGGCGGTCCCGCAGAACAAGCACGCGTGTGCGATTGTATTGCAGATACGTTTACACTGGAATTTTTCTATGTAAACACGACTAGACTTTTTTATATAATATACTCTATATTTAATTATTTCCAATCCACTTTCTTCGTTTATCTTTTCCGATATAATTTCCTTGTTGTGTTGAATAAAGTTTCTCGCGTGGATTTGATAATTTTCTGTATATTCAACATAAGCTGTATATATTTGTGAAGATCATACTTTAAACCATTAATCAGACTAATGTTACATTACTGCAAGCTAAAATGTAATTTTTGTACAACGTGAAAAGCTGCAGTTGTAAGTCGTGCACTATAATAATTTTTGGTAAACATTTTAAACTACAATTTAAGTTTTTAACTCTTTATAAAGTACAGAAATTTAACATACCAGGCTACAAATACGGGAATGTTGAGCGTTGCCATTATACAAAGTTTGCAACTTACCTATGCTATTGGTTCCTGCCTCAGCAAATGTAGTAACGCTACCATAAATTTATGGCAAAAAAACTTTACACTTTCTCATTCTACATACATATTGATGTGGCAATACAGCATTTTAATAATTTTTTAGAGAGTATCTTTTGATTTTAAATTATCCAAGACTATACTTTTTGTGATTTATGGTTCGAACTGAGCAGTGTTACTTAAATAGCATGGTGGAAAAAAAGTTATCTTACCGGAAACGAGTAACTACATTCAGTTGGTCGTTTTTATTTGAATTTACATTACTTTTCCACTACACACAATTTTTTTCACAAACAAACGTTACTGAATAAGTCGGAAAAGAAAATTTTATATGCTCGTGCTATGCACCGTTCAACTTGTCACTACATGTGACATTTACATTGAAAAAAGTACATTATATATGTTACTTTGTACCTGCATAATCACACGTGAAAATATTATTTCGTTATGAGAACGTGCAAATAAGGAAAACTATCTCGCAAGCACATATTTCATAAATTATAAGTTAACTTAAGTTTAAATGGAGTAACTGGGACAGAACATAATTTGGATTCATGAGCATCCGGACAATACGGAAAGTATGGAGATGAAAAAATAGCACAGTACTAACACACAAATTACATTCTGCACACGTAATAAGTCACCGTTTATTTACACATAAATCATAAATATCTACAATTCGTACAGATAATAAACACTGCAAGTAATGTTAACATATATATGAATGCTCTTCGGATTCTGTCCATTGCGTACAGTCATTTGGGGTAACTTTGTGCCAATTAGGGTAATTTTGTACCACACATCTTCGTTTAAAATAATGGCTGCATCTTTTATGTTTCATGGTTAGCAAATTTTTAAATAAAGAAGACATTGCGTAGGGAACCTTAACTTTATATTTGTTTAAAGTAGCTCGAAATAGACCATGTTACGTCACCTAAATTTAATTTGCACTAATATACTGCTTTATACCACATTTATTCGTGTATACTGTATATAGCCAGTTCTAAAAATTTCTTAACTAAAAAAAATGTCCAACCAATGTCTACACAACATTTAATGCTCTAATAGGCTTCCTGGGATGTCTAGCTAGAATAATTTGCAACTCTTATTTTGCCATAAATGCATCTTTTAGTTTTCCCATGTATTATAAACTCATCCATCACACCAAAAAATTTCCATTTACATGGTTCTATTGATTAAGATCCTATCAGTGTTCACGTCGAACAGTGACACTGTGAAACAATTAAAAACAAACATGTTAGTACTGTTATTACTGTGTTTTCTCTGCAACCAAGATAAACTGATTTCAGTTACCTACAGTTTGGAGCTTTGCATTTATTATAGGTACGCATTTAATACAGAAAAATATTTCCCGAGATTTGCTGCCAATAGTATTGCAGCTACGCAAGATACTCTTTTAGACCCATATGTAACAATATGCAATTATGAGGGCAGTTATTATTTTTCACTGGTTGGTAATAACAATGCTCAGCCAACCGCAAACCATTCATACTGATCACTAAGATTTTTGGGCCTGATTTATATAAGCTGTTCACTTTAAAGTAAGCACTTTATAAATCAAGCTTTGAAAAAAAATCACTGCCCGTTAACTGCATGTATGCTACCGTACACACTGGCATGGAGGCTTCCCAGTTAAGTTGGCAACTAATTAAGTATAATTGACGTAAAGAAAGTGTATTGTTAAATGTGTAGCAAATGCAGTTTGTGTTTTTTTCTTTATTCACATTAAAATACGAATTGGCATATAAGTAAAACAATTAGGTTCGTAACAATTTCGCGTTTTCACATAACTGACGAGTTATTAAAGTCACTACACATTTTTGATATAGCGGAAGGATACAAAATGAAGGATACATTAGATATGGAGCAAGGCTTCCGGAAGCGCTCACATTGCCGTGTACAGCCTACAGTAAACTAACTTATATCACCTTTACATACGTGCAGAGTTATCTCTCACCCGTTTCACTATCACGACTTCACCCACTGCTGTGCACAATAATACGAGTAAACAATAGGAAAGAGAGGGGTCTTCAGAACAGCAAGAATTAATTTAATAACATAACAGAAACGTCCATACTTTAGAAGGCGTTTTCAATCCGGATAAACATTAAGTCAGTACTGAGTATATAAGCACTCAATATGGGGTGATTCTTGCACAATTTTGCTTTGTGTATACGCATAGTTTTTTCTAAAATACTTTTCCAAAAAAATGTGGAACAAAAAANGCAAGAATTAATTTAATAACATAACAGAAACGTCCATACTTTAGAAGGCGTTTTCAATCCGGATAAACATTAAGTCAGTACTGAGTATATAAGCACTCAATATGGGGTAATTCTTGCACAATTTTGCTTTGTGTATACGCATAGTTTTTTCTAAAATACTTTTCCAAAAAAATGTGGAACAAAAAATTTGTCAGTTTTATTTAAGTATTATTTTTCAAAACATAATTGTGTTAAACAACTGCGATACTGTGATTCTGACACTTTAATATGTAGAAAAATTATAAACTTTTTTTTAATTTGAGGTAGATGACACCAGATGTAAGGTTCACAGGTTTGACACATACGGCTATTAAAATAGAGATTGTAAAATTTAGTTTACCTACAGGAGACAATGTATTTAATACTGTCAGCGTTTATATAATAATTCGTTTTTGTGGAGAGACATTCTATTTTTGCATTTTTAAGACAATTTACAAATTTCAATTGAGCTGTTTTGCTTCTAGATAAATAAATTCCACACTATTTTACTTAGTTTAATTTAATATTTACGCAAAAAGGCTACGTTTTTTTAATGTTCACTCTCTTCTTCTTCTGATCTAGTTGAATGGAACTGGGATATATTCAAGTTAAAGTAATTAGGTATACGTAATTATTAGTGTGTTGAAAAACCAAATCTAAATAGACATCCACTTCATTGTTTCAAGACGTGGTGGTAACCGTTCTGTAGGCAAATCGCGAGCAAATGTTAGCTGACTGCGTAAAAAACGAAAGCTTGTCTACCTCATCTTTGATCTGCAAGCCACCTACACTATGGACCTAAAGATAGAGTAGATTGATTTTCGTCTCCTTTGCAAGCTTTCGAAACTGGATGGCAAATTACCATAACAATGACGTGTTGTTTGTTTCCTTCTGGTTTAAAACAAATCGGCGCTTTTAAAAAAATAATATAAATAATACTATGCGTGACTTTATACCGTAGTTGCGCTATGCCTCGGTGAGAAAATGTGTACTAATATCTTACATCACTAATTTATGTAAACAATGTGGTAACCTTAGTCGAAGCCACGTAATTTCGACAATTATACTGGAAAACCAGCCATTCAGTGTTGCGACTCAGAAATGGCTACTGTGCAATTAGCATACGGACTCGAGATTTCCTTTACGACCTAAATCGTAGAGGGAGTACGAAGTAGAGTAGGGAAGCTAGCTGTATACTGACCACATTACGTGTTCCTGCGCATACACTTAAGATGAGGTTGACCTATTTTCGTCTTCTGCGCATGTCAAAAATAATTCATCTATCACCAATATAGTTGTCAGAGTCACGTGGTCTACAGTATTGAACGTGTTGGTTTACGTTTCGTTTCTCAACGGTCCGACATTTTTATATGAATAATAATATTACATCTTGAATACGTTCTGGTAACATTAAAACTAAGCCAGACCTAGTGTACAAACATTTTGAAGCACTTACTTACAGCATTGTAACGTCAAAACCTATTCACGTTGGTTCTGATAGTACTACTGGCAAAAAAAAAAAATCAGTCAAATTTTGTAATATAATGTAGTGAGTGCGCAGCTCAAATGCGCACTCTATCCATATACTTCGAAAGTTCCAAAATAGGATTGCTTCGTTGTCAACTGCACTAATAAAAAAAAACATGGCTATATATTGAGGTTAGAAAACTGCTTTTATAATCGAGTTTATTGGCACGCCATTATGCTTAGATTTAATGCAACCAGAACATAGTCATTTTAACGAAAATATTTTATTGACATAAAAGAGTGGGTCTGCTGAAATTAATATGCAAACAAACATATTTCATCAGTGTTGACTTTGACAGTTCTATTGGTGACCGGTGACTCAATGTTGGGTAAATGCGCAGAAGACAAAAATCGGTCTACCTCATCATGACCTAAACACGCCGGGAACAATTTCGTGCGTAATTGGTGATCGCAATAAACATACTTATGTTCCTATATTTGAGCATATTGGATACTACCAATAAAACTTTGCGGGTGTGATCACAAATGCTTTTCATTAGAATCTCACTGATCTAGATACCAACACAACTTAAGACAAACTCTTAAAGAAATATAGTAATCTAACGTGAACGTGGATTCGTGTACTAAAAGAGTAGATGCGTCACCGCTCCAATTAAATCGGCGATTTTGTCAAAATAAAATTTAGTTTCTATTAAGCACAGTATTTCAAATAAAAATTAGAGTGAAACAACAATATTTGCATACAATATATTTTATTTGCACAGAAAAGCATACAGTTTTTACAAACTGGAATCAACTTGAGAATGTAATTTATATATTTACAATGAGTTTATGAGAGGGAATAAAATTTGCCTCTTTAGTCAGCTATTTTTGAATATTTTTTTCCAGTTATATTGATTTATATTTTTACACGTATTTGAAGGTGGAATTTGTTTTTTATAATACATATAAACTGTCTGCTGCAGAAAAGCGCACCGTATAGTTAACAGTTTTTTTCCAGAGTCCAAAAAGTAAACAAAACTGATATAACGGCTTGAAACTTAATTTCAGCATAGCGAACTAGGTAGGCCTACGGTTGTTTGGCATTTAAGTATTTAACAAAATGTACTCCAATCCCTCTTAATTTAGACTCGCGCAGCTTATACAAACATTTTCTGTAGAATATAGACACACTTCTGATAACACACGCAAGTTTATGTAACATATTTTAACAAACCTAGCACATTCATGCTAATTGACGCCAGGTTTGAGGTTAGTTTGGCAGCAGAAAATGTTTAATCACACTATTATCATACTTTTCTCCGCCCAGCTATTTGTTTCTACATACTCCGTTAGTATATTAACTTGGCCTCAATAAAGTCAACAAATTTAACACGTAAGGAATAACTCGAAACAAGCGACACGCTAATGTGGCAAAATATTCGCTTCAGAGTTACGCATTTAAAATTTTCTATTTGTAACCCACATTCCGAAGAAAATATCACTTTCCTGTCTGTCTTACTGTGTGTGTATATGTGTCGCGTGGCGAGTCTAACTAAAAACTTTAAAACTCGTAAACATAGTTTCACAAAACACGGCACACATATGGTACCTCGCGAGAACACCAAGCTTTACAGTTGTTGGATCACGCCTGGCACTTTCTCTTAAAATGGTCGCAATTTTAAAATTTAAGGCGATATGTCATATCTCGGGAAAATATTCAACCGATTTTAACCAAATAATTGAATTTGGATATGAATATTATTGTTGGTCTACCATTTTGGAAGATAAAACCACATGAAAATATGAGACCTTACTTAGCATTATATCTCGAAAACTACTAAATCAACTATCGTAGAATTTGTCAAGTAAGTATAATAGCAAAGTCTTCTTGACGCGAGCCAGCCCATTAAGCTGGTTGGCCATGGCCATATAACCGTATGCTCTAACTACACATTTATTACGCACTTATTTTCTAAATGACAGCCATACAAATATTTTAGTCTTATTTGGTAGCCTAAATAAACATCACCGTTCAATCAATTTCGACCAAATTTTGTAAGCTAAAAGTATATATTAGAAGTACCATATATGCCAACACAAAGCCGATTTTGTACGCCATTTTGTAAGATAGTGCAATATGAAGAAATGAAGTGTTATGTAATATCTAGGGAAAAATTAACCGATTCCTACAAAATTTGGCAAACAAGTCGTACTGCGGCAGGTGGTGTGTACTAGTAGGTTTTAACACATTCGGTCATAGTATCCTATACATGGGATGTTGCACAGCAAGTGACTAATGATCTACACTGAACACTACTTGAAACTGCTATCATTGAGTAAGGGATGTCTCTGACGTGTGACCGATATCATTCGATGTGACGACATTATTCCGTTTTATCATAAACAGCAGGTGCCAGTTACATCAACCCCTAATAAGTTTTTATTGGTCCCGATATATGACAGAGCGTCGTACCACTTCTAGTACAGTCCGGAGAAAATTTTTGTTCATTATAAAGTCTAAAATTAAACCTTTATTTGTGACTGTGAGAGTTAAGTAGGTCAAACGCTTATTTTAAAAATTGTGGCTATATTGCCATTTTAATTTACCGGTAGTATGTTATACCGTCGAAACCATGCAATAAATTCCAACTTAACTTTGTATGGTGTCAGCATATTACAACCATCAAATGTGTTTACACAGAGCGCCTTTTGTCCGCCATTTTGCAACATAGCATCACATGACTAATGAAATTTTTTTGGTTAATATCTTCGGAGAAAACCAACAGATAACAACCAAACTAACAAACAAGTAGCACTACGGTAAGCCATTTAAATGCATAAGTTTTGAGTGAGAGCGACACTTATTTTCAAAGTTTACCTTTGTATGTTATACCTGCGAAACTAACACAAATTTCATCTGAACTTTTAATGCTGGCAGTATCTATTATAACCATAAATTGTTTCTTAGCATACCTCTTTTAAAATAATGTTAATGTAAATCATTTTAGGTAGTATGTTAAATCCATTAAACAATTCAACAAAATTTGAATAATCTTTGTATACTAACAGTATTCGTTAAAATTATCAATTATTCATACAGAGATCCTCTTTGTAAAATAGTGCTAAGCAAGAAAATTGAATATTTTGCCATATTTCCAGGACAAATAAACTAATTTCCACCAATTTTGCACACCATTAGTATTACAGAAGGCAATGCTACCGCACATGATTTTAAATAGGATCAGACACAGTTTTTCAAAATGACAGCCATATAAACATTTTGATTAGTGCGTCATATCTATAAAACAATTTAACCAAATCCAACCAAACTTTTTCGCTGAAAGTATCTTTTAGACGCATCGTTTACAAAACCTTTATTTTTGGCAATTTTGTAAGATAACATCAAATAAGAAAATAACATTTTATGCCATATCTCAGGGACCAATCGACCGATTTCTACAAAGTTCTTAACACAGGTAGCGCCGTGGTAGACCTTGTAAACGTATGTGTTTTAAGTAGCTCAGACACTTATTTTAAATATGACTGCCCTGTAAATATTTTAGGATAGTGAACCCTATTATTCAAAATATTAGACTGATTACATCAGACCTCCGTAACGCAGTTAATTGCTCGCTAGGTTACGGTACGAGGTATTCTGAGTTAGAGTCCCGGATAAGGCACGTGTGTATTGGTAATTGTCCCGCTACTGTTGCATATGTTACTGCTTTCAACTATTATGGCATTGCCGCCAATGAGATGTCAATGCCTACCTGCCACCTAAGCTTTTAAGAAATTAATTAAAATTTATTTGCACCCATTTAGAAGAAAGTAGGCTAATTAGTTATAAGTAATTGCTGGTTTTATATTGGCTTTCAAAAACCACTTGAGTTGATGTGTTTATCATCTATTTATGTTCCACGAATTCTTTACCTGTTCAGTCACAAATTAATTTCTGAGTTCAAATGTTGCAACCATATAGATTTTTTTTTGGTATGCTTAGTGCTTGTGTTCAGCACTTATCTTGAAACCAGTGTACAATGTGATGTGTGCTCGATGATATTGGTATTAATCATTTATGTCAAAGAGGTTTAGAAAAGTTTAACAAATCATACTAGCCACGAGGAAGACTGAGCACCGATGCCTTGCTGTGTTCAGTACCTGTCATAAATATCATTCATGTGCAATACGATGGTGGACATCGTGACTGGACATGTAAAGAAAGTCTAATTAATGTAGATACATTATTTTAATAATTAAGTACGTCAGAGCATGGCATGTTTAATTGGGAAACCCTTATTTTTTTCCAGACAAACAAAAGATGACCGTAGTAAATCCTAAAGACATCATGAACTCCATCACCTTTCTGAAACAGCCCAAGGGATCAACGATCCCAGAAATCACCAAATACCTCCGCCAGAGTAACTTCTTCACGAGAGCCACTCCATCCGTGAAACTGACCATCAATCGGGCTTTGTCCAGACTTTGTGAGCAGGGTCTGCTGACGTGCAAGAACCGTCGCTACAGAGTCAACACACTAGTGGGGACGGTGGTTCGCAGGCTCAGGTCCAGGGGGAGGGCCAGTCCTGTGGCGAGTCCTTCCAGGAGGAGGACCAGTCCTGTAGCGAGTCCTTCCAGGAGGAGGACCAGTCCTGTGGCGAGTCCTTCCAGGAGGAGAACCAGTCCTGTGGCGAGTCTTTCCAGGAGGAGGACCAGTCCTGTGACGAGTACTTCGAAGAGGAGGGCCAGTCCTGTGTCGAGTCCTTCCAGGAGGAGGGTCAGTCCTGTGGCGAGTTCTTCCAGGATGAGGACCATTCCTGTGGTGAGTCCTTCCAGGAGGAGGACCAGTCCTGTGGCGAGTACTTCGAGGAGGAGGGCCAGTCCTGTATCAAGTCCTTCCATGAGGAGGGCCAGTCCTGTGACGAGTCCTTCCAGGAGGAGGGCCAGTCCTGTGGCGAGTCCTTCCAGGAGAAGGAGGCACTCGGTCAGGAGTAGGGCCAGGGGTACAAGTCCTGTGGCAAACTCGAGGAGGAAGAGTCGCTCCAGGAAGCGCGCTAGTCGTACAAGGAGGCGCTCGCCCCGTCCTCTTTCCAGGAGGAGACGCTCACCGAGGCCTATTTCCAGAAGGAGGCGTTCCAGAACTGGCAGAAGGTGCGCTGCAGGGCCGCCAATCACCAGGGCTGTGGCCAGCCGCAAAATCAAGAAATGACATGCTAGAATCGCACTCAGTTTTGTCCACTAGATAAGCCAGTTTAATTTTCTTCAAAACCATTCCATAATTTACCCTTTGCAACATTTTTACACATTGGCAAGCTGCGATTTTTGTATAACTTGTATAAGTAATGTGAAGAAAGTATTTTGTGTTTTCACTCGTGTTTACAGGAAATTTATTTTGCAATCTACAATTTCAGAATACATGATATGAAAAACCTAATTTAAAATGTATCAATTAATTTAGATGTCTTCCAAAATTGTCTGAGAAGGTTTTTGTTTGTTATGATATTTATATGAGTTTAGAAAAAAATACATTTAAATAAACGAAACAGTCGTTATAAAATACTACGTCAAATTATCAGAAAAATTCACAAACACATTTAATTACTAATTAAATTTGATGTGTAACGCATATTGGGAGTAGAAACCTCACTGACCTCCCCGCGAGCGCCTACCAGTTGACATGTGTCGCGAGACATGTGGACAGCCAGGTCAACCCAGGGGACGGATCGCAGTTACACGTGCCAAGGTTGTGCCGAGTAAGAGCTAGCATATCGCCGAAGAACCCAGAATGCGCTACGTAAATACGTAGGAATGCGGGAGAAATTGCAGAGCCAAGCAAGAGCACCTCTAGCTTCACGCCAGAGAAAATAGCTGACAAATTGAAAATGTGCCACGAGCACTCCTCCCCCTTCCCCCCTTTTAGCCAAACCATGGGGCAACTGGGATACGTGCTGCAGAAGAATAAGCTGACAGGGTAAGTTTGAGGGAGCAGGCCATCCCTCCTTCCACCAACAGGAACCATGGCGCGTGTAAGAAGTGCTTGGTAACACACCCTCCTCCTCCCCCTCCCAACAAGAGAGATATGTGTAGGAAATGAGGGAGGGAGGTCAGAGTGGATATAAGCCAATTTTCATGAGAAGAGGAACTGTTTATTATCACAGTGCCAAGAGANAAGAGGAACCGTTTATTATCACAGTGCCAAGAGAGCCAGTTGCATCAGAATTCGCGAGAGGATGTCAGAAGGAGTGGAGAGCGTCGAGGGGCGAACCCAGAGCAGCAGTCTAGCGGAGACGGCACCAAACGCGGGACTCTTCCAATGCCGCCCACATCGCCGGATCTCATCCACAGCCGACAACATACCAAGCACTACAAGCAGAGCTAAGTATCAAGTCGTCGGCCAAAGAAGCCACCCCTCCCCCACGATGTCGCCCACAGTTAATCCAAGTTAGTTAAATAGAGTACCACACCTCGGAAGTGTTTCTGTATGTTTAAACTTGAGACAATATAACCAACCAGTAAAGTGAAACACCGAAAGACTACCTTATTGATATACCCTCAACCTTCAAGGCACCTTATAGTCTGTGCGTGGAGGAATTAACTCCGACCCTATGAACCATCCTGTATACCACAGGTGGGGAATAGCATCAAGTTTAATTGGTGCCCAACGTGGGGCGTAGATAAGTCTGTAGAGACCGAATCAAGAATCAGACTATACCCGAGAAAACGGGTCTCACCTGTACCAGATTACCGAACTAATCAGTCTGAACCATACCAAATTACCGAACTAGTCAGGATGAACCAAAGACTAAAGGGAGTCTCAAACCCTGTGGCGCCTAATGACCAATTCGCACTAGAAGATACAAGGGTACTAGGCCGGCAAAATAGGGATCCCTATAGGCAGCGGGCAAAAAGTATGGTGGATATGCATATCAGCAAGACACCGGAGGGAAGGGAGACGAGAGCCGAAGGAACCCTAGAGAACCTATGGACGAGGGATGTTGGAAGCGAAGACGAAAGTCCTCAACTAGAGCCATGCACTGCTCCATTTTGTAGTGGGACAGGACTATACAGGGTCTTGTGCAGCCTCTGTTCCCAGCGCTATTGTAATAAGTGTATCGGTTAGCCCCAGACATTCCGACTGGTGGAAGGCACCCAATACAACTGCCGGAAATGCAGAGAGCAACAAGCGCGTCAAAACCATGGAGAAGGGGAACACTTTTCACCCCCGGACCGAACCCCCGCTAGCCATGTAGAACAGACGTGGGGAATGCCCGAAGAAATAGTGCTGTCCGAATTTTCAGGCAGGCCCCATGAAGACCCGGTGTATTTAATATATAATTGTGAACACGAATTCAAGGCCGGCAGGATTCCTAATAAACGGTGGGTGCTGAAGGCACGACAGCAGTTAAAAGGCGCTGCCCTTATCTGGTGGAACAAAGACTGATGCAAGCATTGCCGGAATGGGCGCTGTCCTATACCAGGATCAGTCTCAGAACCAGCGACGAATTATAGCGTACGCTAGTACCATGCTAAACGAGACCCAACGCCGCTACCACAGTAATGAGCATGAGTGCTTGGCGGTTATTAGGGCAGTCCGTAAATACCGCTATTACCTTGAGGACTGACCATTCATTATCAAAATGGATAATAAGGCCCTAACATGGCTGAAAACTAAGAGTGACGAGAAAGCAAAATTGGATAGGTGGGCCTTATTTTTAATGGAATTCTCCTTCACCCTCTAGCAATGCCTGGGCTCGAACAACGAGCTGCCCGATGCCTTATCCTGCCGACCACAGATGCCCAACAAAGAGACAGGACCCGACGACTGGGAGCGAATGCTGCCCCCCTCTCTGCCAAAAATCCCATGGCCAGATGACGTGGAACTACAGCTAGTAAAGTTCCACGAAAACAAAAATCTGTTACGATACCAACAACAGGCCGACCCCAAATTACAGGAGTTAATGAGGAGATATCCAGACCGGTACGAGGGAAGAGATGGCATAATCTGGGCGAGACCACTCCCACAAACAGATCAATGGAAAATCTGTCAACACCACCATGATCATCCCCACACAGGACATTGGGCTTTCACGAGACCTTAAGGGCCCTGACCAACATATAAACATGGCAAGGAATTAGTCGAGATGTGAGGGCATACGTCGCCAGGTGCCAAACTTGTTATGAAAACAAGGCCTACCCTACACCAAAGATATGATACAAACTCCGTCGGCCGAAAACGCCATGGACACACATCGCCATCGATATCATGGGCCCCTACCCACGCACACACTGAGGAAAGAGATACCTCCTAGTTATGACCGACCTTTTCCCCAGGTGGACAGAGGAGTTCCCGTTACCCAACCAGGAGGCCAACACAATCATCCGGCAAATGGAGCAAGAGGTATTTCCATGGTGGGGGTACCCAAAATGTGTGTTAACCCACAATGGAACCCAGTTTACGGGAGTAAAATGGGGGAAGGCCTGTGGGACATGGGGGGCGGAAAAACTGGACGACTCCAGCTTATCACCCACAGGCCAACCCTACCGAACGCCAGAATCAGGAATTAAAGAAGAGTATGCGAATAAGAATGGGCACAAATCATACTCAATGCGACATACAGCTACCTGAGATCCTGTATACACTGTGACATCGGCACAATGATGCAATTGGAAATTCTCCCAGCCACTTAATACTGGGATACAATCTCTGCAGACCTGGAGAATGGCAGTGGGAAACAGAACCTAGAGAACTTCCCACCCTCGAAGAAATACGAAGAGAGGCGATATGGAGAACAGGGGCAGCTTGGAGAAACCAACAACGGTATATCTGGCAGAAATACCAAGAAAAACGACCACCAGACACCACTTGCCCAAGGGTAGTCGCATATTATTATTCAACCACCCTTTAAGCCGAGCTAGGGAGAAATTCTGTGCGGGATTTGCACCTAAGTGGCGAGGGCAGTATATAGTAGTCGAGAGACCGGGAAATGTATATTGGGCCGAAGATTAGAGGGGAAATATGCGAAAGGTGCCACGGAACCAGATACGCCCTATACCCGAACCCTACACCAATGGTCCCACAGGAATTACAAGGGACAGCCCAGAGGAAACCAGCAGTGGGTCACTAGGTCACCGAGCGGTGAGCCAGCATGGGGGGATAGAGGGTCAAAATGATAAGTCGGCCATTGCCCATCTGCGCTATCTCAGTGTCTCAAGGGCGCACGGGCCACTGCACCTGCTGATAAAGGAGCCCAAAAGAACAGCCACTTATCGGGCTGAAAATACGCAGGCGTCAGACAGAGCGAGAGAAAGCAAACAGGCAAATGAAGGAGAAAGTACGCACGAAGAAGAAGTGGGCGAAAGCGGATGGGTGAGGGAAGGGGAACAGGTGAGTGGAAGAAAGCGGGAGGACAGCCGAAGAAAGGGAGGGTGAGAAAGCGAATGGAGGCCGCCAGTAAACGAGGAAGAGGTAGAAACTGCGAGTGAAATAACAGGGAATAGAGGGTATAAAATGAAACAAACAACGAGTATGGCGCAACCCCAAGACTAGTCAGCACGAACAGAGCAACGAACCCGAGAAAAAATCCGAGAGGCGAGGAATTACCGGGTGACAGCAGCCGACCCGAAGACGAGGTCCGGGGCTTCAGGGCCCCCTGACGAGATGATGGCAATGCAGACTTCATCCCCGCACGCTGTCAGGGATCCAGTGTGCGAAAAGACACCCCCTAGTCCGACGGGAATCGAAGCCAGGCGAGTGAAACCTTGATGCATCTGCAGAGGCCGAGAGGAACCCGGTTTCTACCGTGAACGTCGCAAGTACAGAACGCGTGAACCGAGCCGACTACACCAATAACAGACTCTGTGTGACATGATGGAAGCCGGTTTACTCATGTCACCCGCTGTGAGAGAAAGATAGGTCGGCGTGCACTACCTAACCCTGGAACTGAAACCTCACCCTGGAACTGAAGTGCGACTGAGTGTTTTTATTTGTTTACCTGTGTAACCTTAGAATGTGTGAGAAGCCCGAACTTCTGTGCGGCGAGTAATACGTGCAGGATGTCCCACAGCCGAAAAAAATGGCCAGATGCCTGTATCTGAGTGTACTAACTGTATAAGGTAAGAAGATAGTGTGTATATACCCAGTGTATAAAATGTGTTTGTTTTCCAAGACTGCCTTTAAAAGGAAGAGGTGGCAGAAATAATCATATAAGAAAGTTTTTCTTTCCATGGCCTGTGAAGCCATCGTAACCGTAAAACAATACCATGTGTAAGTTAGCGATATATTAAGTGTGTGTTGCTTCCGCCTGCCGGAAAAACCTTTGTAAAAACGGTAGTGTGCCAGATATTAACAAGGACAGAGGTTCCAGCCTAGCAGATAAGAGTGTTTTATTTGTACGGCCTACACGCCGACATAACAATAAATAAATACCTGTCAACACTTAAACGATGTGGAGAGAATTTAGGGCATGTTGTATAATTGTGTAAAAATGTAAGAATGTTTGTAATCATGTAAGAAAGTGGGTAAATGTAAGAAAGTGGGTAAGTACTATACGGAGTCCGAAGTATGAGGTACCAGGCTTGTTTGTTTAGATAGTTCAAAAAGTGGATCGGGCTGCGATGTATTTGAAACATAATATGTAAATTGTAAAGTAATCTGCCTTTAGCAAAATATGTACGAAAAGCCAGAGTGTTAGTTAGACCCACCCTTCTTGCAGACAGGAGGTTAGCTAATTAGTGACTGCAGGGCGTATGTCCTTGGTTATCAGGAGGGAGGGGACAAGAGGAAGGAGAAGAGAGACAGGGAAGGACGGACACAGCTGCCGCGCAGCGAAACAAAAGAGCACAGACCATCAGCCACAGAATGAGAACTATAGACAGAGATGCAACCGAAACAGAAATTTTGGCGCAGGTAGGTCAGCTTCACAGAGCCGTGGTGGAGTTGACGTGTAACGNGGCGCAGGTAGGTCAGCTTCACAGAGCAGTGGTGGAGTTGACGTGTAACACATATTGGGAGTAGAAACCTCACTGACCTCCCCGCGAGCGCCTACCAGTTGACACTTGTCGTGAGACATGTGGACAGCCAGGTCAACCAAGGGGACGAATTGCAGTTACATGTGTCAAGGTTGTGCCGAGTAAGAGCTGGCATATCGCCGAAGAACCCGGAAGGCGCTACGTAAATACGTAGGAAAGCGGGAGAAATTGCAGAGCCAAGCAAGAGCACCTCTAGCTTCATGCCAGAGAAAATAGCTGACAAATTGAAAAGGTGCCACGAGCACTCCTCCCCGTTCCCCCCCTTTTAGCCAAACCATGGTGCAACTGGGATACCTGCTGCAGAAGAATAAGCTGACAGGGTAAGTTTGAGGGAGCAGGCCATCCCTCCTTCCACCAACAGGAACCATGGCGCGTGTAAGAAGTGCTTGGTAACACACCCTCCTCCTTCCCCTCCCAACAAGAGAGATATGTGTAGGAAATGAGGGAGGGAGGCCAGAGTGGATATAAGCCAATTTACAAGAGTAGAGGGACCGTTTATTATCACAGTGCCAAGAGAGCCAGTTGCGTCAAAATTCGCGAGAGGACGTCAGAATGAGTGGAGAGCATCGAGGGGCGAACCCAGAGCAAGTCGAGCGGAGACGGCACCAAACGTGGGAATCTTCCAAGGCTGCCCACATCGCCGGATCTCATCCACAGCCAACAACATACCAAGCACTACAAGCAGAGCTAAGTATCAAGTCGTCGGCCAAAGAAGCCACCCCTCCCCCACGATGTCGCCCACAGTTAATCCAAGTTAGTTAAATAGAGTATCACACCTCGGAAGTGTTTCTGTATGTTTAAACTCGAGACAATATAACCAACCAGTAAAGTGAAACACCGAAAGACTACTTTAATTCATCAAGTTTCTAGGTACCAACATAGAAAAATTAGGGAGTGTTTTATATCGTTTAATGGTTGTATTTAAATTGCATTTGGGTGAACCCAAGCATAAATTACCGGACCGACCATTCTGATTTAATTTTTACGTGTTTTCTCGAAAACACTCTAGATAACTTCTGATATTGTTCTTTGATACAAAATAAAGCAGATTATTTTGGTTTTCCTCTCTGATAAATGCATTATGCATATAATATACTACTGTCGAAAAAATGCTATTTTCGAATTAAAAATTTAAATTGTGCTTATTTGTATAGGTAAGGAATTTACTAAACTGCACTCTAAATGTGAATAAAATAAATACCACCGATTCCCAGTCATATTCAACTACTGGAAACAATGAAAACGGCTCCACTTAGAATCGGTGGAAAACCTGTGTTTTTTTTTTCAGTGAAACAATTTCACTGATTGAATAAGTGACAGCGAACTGCATGCTGCGAATTAAATATTGTTTTTTTTTAATTTAGTCAAATCATTACGAGAAATAAACATATTAGCGATTTCCTTTTTTAATTTTCCTTATATTTACATAATTTTTTTACGGAACTGTACATTAAATACGGAAACGCAATCCGTAACACAATCCATAATAACGAAAAACCGAATTATGCTCCGTAAATACAAAATACGGAAAGTCTCCGTAATTTATATAACTTTGGGTTTCGGGGATGAACAATGCCGTGTCGATACGAAGCTATCCTCGCCACTGTTACCAGAAAATAATATTTTATGCGACAGTTAGGATATCCACGCCATTAAGACCTATTATTTCAAACATTAATAAAGTAGCGTCAAATGTTTCTATAATTTTGGAACACTTAAAATTCAGTAACTTGATTAGAAGCTGAAAGAGTTGCCAATGTGTGTGTACAAGAAATACCAAAGTTATACCAAGGACGTTATGTGATAGCTGTTGGTGAGTAGTTTGACATGCGGATGTGTGACGTTCTGACTAAAGTTAAAATTTTGCAACAGTATGAAATATTTTAACTATTTTATATATATTTCCATACACAATAAAGCATTCATATAACCAAAACTATTTTTTAAATTAAATTTTTTTTTTAAATCTGGAAGTACATAAATCTTACTTGGAAATTAATGAAGAAGTTTCGTGAATTCACGGAAAAATTTTGTGAAATTTACGTAAAGTCCGTTTTTGATATTATGTCCGTAATTTTACAAAGAGTTTACGGACACTTCTGAAAACATTTTGCCAGCACTTTTCTGTAAAATTAAGGAAAATGTATCTAACAGTGAGTTATTGTTAACATTCTGCAATTTTATGTAACTTAAAAAACATTCGCGGTATGCATGATTTGAACCCTCAGTATCCCATTTCCAGACCGTTACCTTACAAATCGAGCTACATATCCAAAATTGGTTGTTGGGAAGGGGAGGGAATATATAGAAGTTAACTTTCTTTGTAGAAAATATGTAGCTTTTAATTTTATGGGCTTTCTTTTCGTCTTTAGTTCAATTGGTAAAATTAAGATTGTTAATACAAATATCAGTTCTACCCATGAATGCGCTCACTTCACCACATTTAATGCAGTTTGAACCTGCAAACCGAGTGCTATGATACACTGAAGAGCGAAAAAAACTGGTATAGGCGTAGGTATGCAAATAACAGAAATATGGAACCAATCAGAGTAACGCGATGCGGTCGGCAGCTAGATAAGTTACTGCTGCTACAATGGCAGGTTATCAAGATTTAAGTGAGTTTGAACGTGGTGTTATAGTCGCCGCACGAGAGATGGGACATAGCATCTCCGAGGTAGCGATAACATTTGGATGTTCGCGTACGACCATTTCACGAGTGTACCGTGAATGTCAGGAATCCTGTAAAACATCACATCTTCGACATCATTGCGGCCTGATAAAGATCGTGAAAGAACGGGACAAACGACGACTGACGAGAATCATTAAACGTGACAGGCGTGCAACCTTTTCTCAAATTAGCGCAGATTGGATTAGTGGACTGCCCTCTAGGATTCATGGTGTGAATTGCCTCCTGCATACTTTCAGACATTTGTCGAGTCCATGCCACGTAGTCTTGCGGCACTTATGCGAGCTCAAGGGTGAAGGTGGGTGGGGCTACACCATATTAGGCAAGTGTACCAGTTTTTTTGGCTCTTCAGTGTAATTATGTTAAAACGAAATGCAATACGTAAAAACGAAATGAAAGTCTGAATATTCATGTTATCTCGCAAAATGGTATTATAAAAGACGAAACCCACATAAAAAAAGTTTTTAAAGTTTTATTAGCTTATGTGTTATTATTTCATTTGATATAAATTGTTTAACTTATCCATCAGTCAAAAAACTAATCTCTGAAAAACAGCGAATAAAATGGGGAATTAATCATTATTTAGAAAATGTAATTAAATCAGTTACTGAAGGAAAACTGGCGTTTTTTTTTATTAACTCATAACTTAAATTGACTGCAGTGACTGTTGAATTAGTCAGGTGCTGTTCACTGATTAAAACAGTGAAATTCTCATTGACTCAGATTTAGTGTGTGTTCACCTATACCATATGCCCTATTTGTATACTCTCACACATACACACACTTGTATAAATTAAAGACGTTCAGAATATTTTGCTTCTCTGGAACCATTTGTTTTACTATTTAACTGATACACAGTAACTTCTCACACCCTAATGAACACGGTTGGTTAATGCGTATCTACCTCTGTGACATTGTTTGCCTTGGCTCATGTCCAGAACATGTCTCAGTTTTTAATATTGGCTATACATTTAGTAGATGTTCTGTTAGTACATTTTCATATGCGGAAATTTCATCTGGAAATACGGTTCTTGGTTACGCTTTGGGTGCATAAAATAATGTTTACAGCAGGTGACATCTTGAATATTATATTCCAGGATAATCTTAAGGGTATGTTTTTTCGTAAGGAAGGATATTGCAAATGCGTTTAGTACCTTGTGTTAAAAACCTGAATTTAAAATATGCTCTAAAGAATTATCATATTCATGATGGAAGACTGTAACACCAACCAGTCAGAATGGTAGACGTCAGGTATACAGATGTTATGAAATAATTAATGTAAAAAAGAAAAGAGATTAAAAAATATTACCTGATTTAAAAACGGGTAACTTTTCTTCTGCTTAGGAACAAGATGGTAATTATTTTCGACTTAAAATTTTTCCTGTACCTATGTAGTTCTCTTTCATGCGTGCTCTGCAAATGGTGTTTCAACAATTAACATCATGTTTTCATGCGAGCAAAAAGTGTTTTCCCTGTCAGGAAATTCTGATTACTCACTAAAAGCTTGTCATGCTTTCATTTAAGACTGTTTAGCACATTTTCTTGAGGTACTTAAAAAAAGTTGTCATGACGTTTCGTTACGTTCGTGCTATGTCAGTTAAAGATAAAGCTTAAAGATTATAATTTACATCGTTCATGTCAGAAGATGATCTGCGCATTGCGAAGAGGGCAAGGATTCGTCTCCGCCAATAACACAGCGGCTCAAACGCAGTTACAAAACGAATTGATATCAGACTGTTGGGCACGCGATCCGAGCGATAAATTCCAACAACCTTTGCAAAATCATTATCTTTCTTTGCATGTTGGGGAAATGATCGCAAAGCACAACGTCACTGAAACTACGCAACAATTAACAACTGCTACAGTTCCCTCATACTCAATATTGAGAGATTTCGGTCTGCAGTGTACTTGTTGACTGGTACGCTATGATATGTCATAATTCAGAAACCAGCAGAACTTCACTGAAACCGGGCTTTATCTCACAGTGTATGCGGTCATCGGGAGCAAAGAGTCACTATTAAAATTCATTTTTAGAGATCACGTGACATATTTTGTCACAGCCAGCAACACATTGTTAAATGTTGCCTTGAAAAGAATTAATGTACAGTAATATTCTGTATTCATGTTCGAAACACTGTGATATGGATTCTCATGTGATATGGATTCTTATGCGTGGAAAAAAACTATTATATGGTATATGACCAATAACTAATGGGGGAAACAAGCGAAGATAAAAAAAATATATATATATATTAAATTATTTAATTTCCAAATATTAAAAATTACTTGAGATACGACAAATTCTCCCTAATAAATTATAAAGCTTAAATTAGAAAAAAAATGTTGCCTTGGTATAACATTGTCAGACGAACAATTTTCGAGATAAAAAGCTACAAAGTTGGAAATTGAGTGGTTGTTTGGCTACTATAGAGAGTTTCTTAGATTGCATGTGCGGTGTAATGGACACTCACACTCTCTTTCCAGTACACGATTTCTGTCGTTAACGCTGTCCTTGTTCCTGCGTGCACTGTTGTCTGATTAGTTATGTTTTTGCAGCCTCATAAAATATGCTATTTTCGTTGCGTGTGCGCTATGCAATAACAATGATAGGGTTTCTCGCAGGTTTCAGTTTCAAAGCAGCCATTTAGCTTTGCGTCGCAGGATTAGATTCTCTTCAGAGTTGTCAGGGAGGTGAACAGATCAAATTCTCTTAATCAGGCCATTTACTTCGCCACCCATTTGTGACTCAGCCTGCCAGTTACGTCACAAAGCTAGAGTAATCTGGCAACAGTGCGCGCCATTCACACTGTACTGCAATTTAAGAGTGGGACGCTCTATAGCAATGCAACAGGCCGGCAAGCGTTACATTTTGTTACTGCAAGGAAATGATACCACCCCAAAATTGTTAAAAGTCAGATTTATAAAAAAGAGATGACTATTATATTCAGGAATTTGTTTTATTATTAGAGCTAATTTATTATTTTTAAACAGAATAATGTTAAGTAATTTGAAATAACGTTCTTAAAGGACGTGCATAACACTATATTCCAACAATATACATGCACAGTTACTTAACAAGCAATAAAATAAAAGTAACTATTACGGCTGTTATTGCAATAAAGTTCTGGAATTCAGCAATTAATTTACAAGAATTTAAGGACGATTTAGATTCTAAAATTGATCAAACATATCTGAATTCAACGAAATTTCTGTCTGTGTTGTCCGCTAACTGACATGGAAAAGTAAATTAAGTCATTATGGCATTATTACGAAATCATTTTAATATACTGCGTTCCAGTTTAATATTTTGCCTATAAAAATGTTGGCACAATTTCAACATGTCTTCGTTTTTCCAAATATGTCGGACAATATATTTAATTGCAAATATAATTTATTTGCATTGAGTTGCAAGTATACTCAAAATGTCAGAAGGTTTGAGACTCTTTTTCTCGATGTAACATGGTCTTGCTTCGACAAACATCTCGCATCAAAGTTCACACTTATCTACATGATGAAACTGCTGATGCTGGCTAATCAACAATTTCTAGCGTATGTAAAACTCATGTGATTATTTAGTGCCAGATCAGCTGCGATAAGCCCAGAAATGTTAAAGGAAATATCTATCATATCAATACTAACTAACGTTACAACTGAAACTGACACCACATGCAATTTTCATAACCTTACTTAACAAAACTACCTTTTGACATTAATAAAATAATTTGTCACAAATAAACTGCAGCATTAGATTGAGAATAATAAATTAAGTACTCGTCAAGCCATGTGCATTTCGACAAGTAGAGAAAAGTAAACTAGCAATGTAATTAATACACCACAATTATGAAAATTACTTCAATAATATTTTCTGGTGGCTTTCAGTCATTATGGTGATTTAAAAGTTAATGAATACAAGACATAATATTACATAATTATGTGAAAACCAAATCACAATAATTCTACATTTGTAACATACATTAAGAAAGACAAGATTTGTATTTATCCGAAACATTTGGTTCCTTGCCGTTTTTCAGGTTCGTCCTGCTCGTTTTGCTTAGCTGAAGTCAAACTAAGATTCAACCTTCCTTTCAAAGATGGCAAGATTGAAACATTATTACCATTGTGTAAATGCAAATATACGGATAGAAAATCACATACGTACATTAATAGAATGCACTGAATATACAGCGCATGTTGACGAATTCAAACTTTAATATTTTTCTTTCGGAAATATGGTTAATATCGTACTCTTTTTCGAACAATTTTACACCCTTAATACCGTAATCCTTGCATTCATCAGTCGTATGATTATGGGAAGTCTGAGGCTTCGGCGTCTTGGTGTAGGAACAACGCGCCGGTAGGCCGCTATCTTGGATCCATGTGACTTTGGCCTTTAAACACAAAAAAAAAAATTCAATATTAAAAAACTAAATTTTTTTTTAAAAGCTTTAACTTCCGGAGGTTCCCCCTCACCCCCTCCCCAATACTCCGCCATCATAGTTGGTGCAGTCCGCCATCTTGGTAGGCATCACAGTCATCACCCGCCATCTTGGTAGGTGTGGCCGGCAGCCATATTGGTAGGTGCTGTCCACCATATTGGCAGGTGTAGTCCACCATTTTGGTAGATGTTATAGACACGTTCCACCATCTTGTTTTTTTTCTAATTTTTCATTGGTTAATACATACTGGAGTTTGTCTCTCACCTTCGTTCAATTACCATCTTGTTTTTTCGTTTGTTATTTGTTTTACATTGCTGGTGCTCTCCCAAACACTGCGCCCAGCAGACGACTGACCCCCCCCCCNCTTGTTGGCTAATTGCCCCACCCCCTTACAATATATTTAATTGCTTCACCTATTTTTCATATTGCTTAATTATGTTTACTGGACCAATAAGTCAGTTAATTACTCATCTTCACTCCACCATCTCGGCCCCCAAAACAAATTACTCATATTCGTTCGACCCCTTTACCACCACACCTTTGCTCATTCTGCCATATGCAGCCATCTTGGTGTTTTTCTTGTTTGTCATTTGTTCACATTTTCAACACCTAGGTTGTGCTAGTATTTTAATTCACCCACCACGCGAGCTGTAAATTTAGCCGCCAGGTGGCAACCATATTTATTTATGTTTTTTAAGTATAAGTTGTGCTGTCGGCGCCCTCCATATTGGATTCTATTTTCAACACATAGGTGGCATTAATTTTTAGATTATGCTGCCTGCTATCAGCCTGTACCGAATGGTGACATTGACCATTCCTGCAAAGTATGTAAATTGTCATATTTAATTTTGACGTGACAACGTCTTAAATTAGGTTGCGGCTGGGAGTCACTTATGAAAAAGTGTAACGCTCGGTAACGTTACGATGAGTCACCGAGGAGGGGTAATCAAGGGAGGGAAATGAGGGGAGGAAACAGGAGGGGAGCCGAGCCGGCCAAGGAGAAAGCCACCTTGCATGGAAGCAATTCCAAAGACGAACGACGCGGTGGAGCTAGCGTCGCAGTTTTACAATTAATAAATGTAATTAGACGAACCACAAGGAAATTAATAACGCGCTTGATAAATAAAGACGCTCTCGCATTACTAAAAAAATATGTTTAATGAATATTCGTTGCAGTGACAGATATTGTGTTTTTGACGTGACAACGTCTTAAATTAGGTTGCGGCTGGGAGTCACTTATGAAAAAGTGTAACGCTCGGTAACGTTACGATGAGTCACCGAACAGGGGTAATCAAGGGAGGGAAATGAGGGGAGGAAACAGGAGGGGAGCCGAGCCGGCCAAGGAGAAAGCCACCTTGCATGGAAGCAATTCCAAAGACGAACGACGCGGTGGAGCTAGCGTCGCAGTTTTACAATTAATAAATGTAATTAGACGAACCACAAGGAAATTAATAACGCGCTTGATAAATAAAGACGCTCTCGCATTACTAAAAAAATATGTTTAATGAATATTCGTTGCAGTGACAGATATTGTGTTTTTGACGTGACAACGTCTTAAATTAGGTTGCGGCTGGGAGTCACTTATGAAAAAGTGTAACGCTCGGTAACGTTACGATGAGTCACCGAACGAGAGAGAGGCCCGCCGAATGCCTTGCGTCTCTCTCCCACTCAACTATGATCGGTCTGCCGCGCGCGCAGCACTACGTTGTCACGTAAAATCTTCGCCCGTAAAACCGACTTTACAGGCAACCATTTTTTTTTGTTTTATTTTTCAACTTATGAATTTTATTAAAAATAATTTTTATATATAAAGTGGGGGATTTAAAAATAAATACATAAAATGTAACATATTTTTTACACAAAAATTTATTTAGTAAAGTAAAACATGTAAAAATAAATATACACATTGGAAATTTAACTTTTACACATTGTTTTATGTATTGCAAGGCACTGTTCGCCAGTAAGTCCTGATTTCCGTGGGTTAGCAGTATAAAGCTTAAAACACTGTTTGCAGCCATTTAATTTGTACCCATGCGAAGTAATCTGCGATCGCAGCAGTCTTGAAAAGTTTTTTATGTAAGAAAAATTTGAATTAGTTTTAGTTTTGTCCCTTACCATCAGAATATCACTATGTTCAGGTTTCTCGTTCTTAGTCTTACATGTTGGCACCACTTTTCCCGTAGCATTCAGGGAGTACACATTTAGAGACACGCCAGGTTGCAGTAGAGGAGTCGGAAAATCCAGTCCACTAAAATCAATTTTTTCTTCCACCTGAGCATACCTCTTGTCCACATGCTGCGGATGCGATGACTCAACAAATCCAATAAACACTGACCACTTGAAACATTGGCTGTCATAGTTTTGGGGATTGATTACAGCACGTTTGTGTTTGATAAAGTCCGGAAGGCCAACATGTCGATAGGTGTGAAGGTCCATTCTCTATGTTACTTGGAGGAAGCCCTATGCATATATTCATATGCACCCTTAGTCCATACGTCCATGAAATCGACACACCACACTTCGAGCACGTGTACTTCATTAGGGTGGGGGTCTTTGTACAGCCATGCCTCTCATGTCGACGGCCACTGCTACTGCTTATGAAGGTCTTTTCACAGAAACGACACTTATAATTGCGGAATGGTTCAGCAGAGGTGGTTGACCATACAGTTGTCGCTGGAACGGAGAAGAATGGGGGCTGGATTTGAGGTGGGCCTCCTGTGCGAAAACGTGTGTACGAAAGAAAGGATACTGTGTGCGTACTCGTGATGGGAAACGAGAGCTCTAGCCACTGCGTAGCTGCGACTCTCTTATGCGACACCGTGGAAGAGGTCATCGTTGCGAAATGGGCCTGGGGTGCTGTTTCGATGGGGAGCCTGAACTGATATGCCCAAATCTTCATAATTTCGCAGATTGCAGTAGGTCTCTGACCTGAGTAATCACTCATGTAGCCTGATACTTTTTTAATTTTGCATGGATAATAAACCTTATGTGCGTAAACATAAGTATTTTAAATATTTTTTTGTAAATATATTGCTTACGTTCTTGTATAATACGATATTTTGTATCTTCGTGGCCTCATGAGGGGCTGATATAGCGCAAGTATGTTAGGAAGCATCAGAACTCTTTCTGGGCATGATGGAGGTGCACGAATTTGTCGCAAAAATGAACACTGATAATGGGTGATATAGTTACCGCTTTTGACCTTTAGAAAATTTATTGTTCGTGTGTCTATGTGAAACACTGGCATGCCTGGGCTGAAATATTGCCAACGTGCGTATGTATTTCAGCAGGTTCATAATGATCTGGGGACTATTTTATAATAAGAAATTAGGTCTAATGTTATGACGTGTAAACAGCAATTTAAAAAAAATTATATTAGGTGACTGGACAATTTTTTTTTGTGAAAGGCCAGGTCCTTGGTGTATAAACACTAAAGTTTCCTATAAAGTTTCAAGATTAATACAACTTTAAATAATAGGGGATTTTTCACCTCGGAATATCGCTTCGGTTAGGAAATATAAATATGTATCACTGTTCGGGACATGAAGTGTATAATCTTAAGGTCGTTACTGCGATTTTTTTTTTCTATTTCTGTAATGGGTAAGAGAAAACTCGCCACCAAAATGTCTTAGGTTTTCCCCATCGCAACAAGGGTTAAATATTTTATTCATGAAAGGAGGTTTCCACTCGTATTTGCAGATGTGAGCGCGTCGAATACTCTGTTAGATTTTTTCCATCCAAACGGTTTAACATTAATTTACCACAGTGTACGTGGGTGTGGAAATATTTCTAAGTATATGCATCAGTAGATGAAAGAACTCGTTCGTTGGATTACGAAGAAAATGATAATGATCCGATTCGGTAAATATTCCTAGAGTTATCAGACTGGCCAACAACGAATCGTGTGCGAAATTGTAGTTTTAAATACCTTTAAAATGCAAAATGGTATCTCGGTATGCCTAAAAATGCAAGGAAGTGCTGATACAAAATAAATATTTGTGCTTAAAATAGTGTTTTTTTATGTTAATACGTACGCCTGTACTACGTGTTGCAATTTTTTTTATGTTATTCATCCTCGACACGTAGATGGCTCGTGATTTTGAAAGCCTGATGCTGCGGATTCGAAGTGAGAGAAAAGGTGCAACACCTCTTTCTCTTATAATGAACACATGTAAATATTTTTTATTCGTGTCTGCCTTCTCGATTCTCGTAAAATAGTAGTGAGAGCTTACATTTTGTAGGTGGCGTGCAAGCTAACAACATAATTATAAAACAAAGGAAATGTTTACACCCTTTTGAGACGGAGCTAGTTGTTAGGGCAAACGGGAACAAGTAAGAACTCAAACAAAAAACAATCCCGGCATTCACCGGTAGCGATTTTTAAAAAATAAATTCAGCCAAACGATTCAAGTATCGAACTCGGGACCCCCCCCCCATGATATGGGTCCCTCCAAGTGTTTTACTTGTGTGTGCAGATATTAACTGTGTTTACAATCCTATGAATAAAAGTTGGCGTGTGCGAGAAATAAAACTTGGTGCTGGAGCGACAAGCAGCCCCGCGGCCGTCCCTCTACACTCCGGCGGACAGTGCGCTGGGCAAAATCCTATTGAACACCTGGTGCAGCGCGGCTGGACGTGTGCGCTTGCTCAAATTACGACAGCACGTGAGTAAAAGAGAAATGGCGACATTGGCATATCGGGACCTGGGACTGGAGTGTCGGAGCTGTTCGTACTGTCAGTCCGGTCGGCCGGCGGTCATAATGGATCCAGATGACGACCTTTGGCATTGACTCTGGTGACATTTGACCTTGATCCCGATGGCATATGACCATGAAAAAACCCAAAAATTGCCAATAATCCTAAAACGTCTAAAAAAAATTAATAAAAAAATTTATATAAAAAAAATATTAAAACTATAAAAAAAAAAATTGAAAAAAAAACATTTTTAATGGGTACCCACACCCCCCTCCACTTATACTCATTTCGCCATCTTGGTGGTGCAGTTTACCATCTTGGTAGATGGCACAGCCACCGTCCACCATCTAGGTCGGTGCAGTCCGCCATTTTGTTTCAAAACTCCATTTTGGTAGGTGCAACCATCCTCCATCTTGGTAGGCGCATCCGACCATCTTTGTAATTGCAGTCCTCCATTTTGGCCATTGCAGTCCGCCATATTTGTTGGTGTCACAACCACCGCCCGTCATCTGGGTTTTTCGTTTGTCATTTGTTTATACATTGCTGGAGTTTGTCTCTCACCTTCGTTTGACAGCCATATTGGATTTCATATGTTTTAATCATTTAGATGGCGCTAGTGTATTAATTTACTCACAAGGCAAGTTGTCGATTTAGACACCAGGCTTCAGCCATATTTTTTTGTGTTTTTTAAAGTTAAGGCATGCTGTCGGCGCCCTCCATATTAGATTACTTTCAACAAATATGTGGTATTAATTTCTTGATGTCACTGCAAGGCGAGCTGCCGGTCTCGCTCATTCTGACGATTTAGCCGCAAAGTAGGCTGCCGGCACTCATATTTATAGTTATAGGAAAATCTGTAATTTTTCATTCCTATTTAAGAAAAAATATTTTTCCAATCTGCAGTAAACCTACTAGTATAAATTATTAAATCGATATTTTTTGTTTTAACGTCTTTAATTAAGACCGACCAAAAACATTCTTCGGTTTAATTCTAATTAAATTACCATTGAAATTGAGTATGTATTCTGCTACCCCTCACCACACCATTTGAGTTCGACCAAATATTCACCACCGCTTAATCCCTTATCACTACCTCTCTTGTTTTCAGCAATGTACGCCAGAGCGTACTAGTGTGGGGAAAGTATTTCATGGAAAAATGTCGATCCTCGGCACAGTTTATCGTCTGATGCTAGAGGTGACAGATCGCTCTCTCACCCCTCGTCTTTTAGCATTCTGACTGGCAATTTCAGATATTTAATTCCATAAGTTCGCAAGATATTATCAAGGATTCACATAATACGCATATATATTTCCGCGAAATTAAAAATCTACTCAAATTTGGAGTATCGGTTCTGGCCAGTTAGTCTCTGGAGGAATATGTAACCTCATAAAATACGGCATTAGAAATTAATTTTTTTTAAATTTATATATTTGCCATCGATCTAATTTGCAATGACTTTACTTCAGTACCCGTGCCGCTACTGTAACACTTCGTTTGCATTCAGTAAAAGTGCTCGAAGACACGAAAAGTATGGATGTTCGAATAATGCAGTTAGAGTGGCATATAAGTGTGGAAACTGTGGCATGGTATTTGCGGGGCGCGATAACTTGCAGAGGCGTACAAAAAACCTGAGTAGCTGTAGGACCTTCACCTGCCAAAAACCGTCGTATACAGTCTCCTTCACCGCACCGTACGAGTGTACTTCCCACATAACCAAGGGTTCAGGATGAATATCCACCATCGTGCCAGCGACCATAACGCCCAAGAATCGTGGCAGCGTCTGGGTTAGTTAATGACAATGGTTTCTTGAAGGTCCAAACTACATTCCAACGCAGTATAAATACCTGTACCTCCACAACGAGAGCAGGTATTCGAAGGATGTTTACACATTTTTAGTTCAAATGCGGCTAAACATCGCTGTTGGCTCTCCACATAAACACGCCACCAATAAAATTTAATTTATGGTTCTAACACAGCTTTACAAAATTGACCCCATTCAACGAAAGGAAGGTATTCGAATCGAAAGGCAAGATGTAGAAAATACTATACAACCTCATACTGTAAATATACGTCACGAGAAAGCACACAAACAGCGTGTTTCGGAGTAAATATTAACGAAAAATATATCACCGAGTGCCCCTTCCCCTTTAAAGAACACGCTTACCTCTCTCAGAAAAACATTTGTTTGAAATTCATTTTGGAAAAAAATCGTGTGCCGTGTACGGATGCGTTTTGCAGCTTTCTATAAAGTAAAACTTACTCGAAAAATTAAAAAAAAACCGAGTTAAAACCACTTTGCTAGCACCCCCGCGGTATGCGATATGCTCAGGGAAGTAGCCCGTGCATTCCCCCTCACCAATGTATACACACTCATCATTAAAAACATTTCCTCCCAAGTTTAAAATCAGTACATTAGGAAATTCAGGCAGCGGGAAAAAAATACCCATATTATTATTCCACGTGCGGTGATTTTTCTAGCACCCATTGTCAGCATATAAAACTCTTAATAAGCATAAATGATGAACGTATAGTAAGTTTTACAGGGAAAAAATTATATTCTGTGAGGAGACGCTAGTGTAAAGGTACACCCGCCACAAGTACAATATCACAAAAAAAAAAAAAAAAAAAANGGCAAACAAAATTTTAGTATTTTCATAAATTCGCACGTGCGTTTACCCCGTTAAGATATATATATGATCCGCGGTAAAAAACGCTCCCCTCCTTTTTGCCCTACAATCACCGAACAGTATCACAAACTCACTGCTACGTGACTTTCGCAGAATGAAAAGTGACATGCGAACATGTACATGTGTGCGGCCTCTACGCCAGCAGCTGTCAAAAGTATTCACTCTTTTTGAATTACACGAACTGAAAATAGTTTTATTCCTGAGATGCTAGTCCACCATGCAGATTTATGCCACAATACGAATTCCAGCAAAGACACGAGCATTCAGCTATCATTCACCACCCTTCAACCTCGTCGAGACATGAAAGGAGATACTTCAGGAGTGCGAAAATTTAGAGCATATCGCATCCAGTGCATTATATAGACCATGCAATTTTAGAGTTGTGTTAATCCCTTTCGAATGTAGTCAATTAATTGTATGTATCAATTTTTTAAAAAATTATTTCTGGCTCGAACTCCTCCTTTATTTTTCTTTCTTATAAACATTAGATGTGAAATTTTTTAATAATTCCGGTGAAACCAAAGATTGTGATTCTGTGAAACTAAGTAATTAAGGGGGGGGGGAGGGAATGGTCACTATCCACCTGCTCATACGTCACACACACACACACCTAAGAACACACACAGAGCCCGAACTATCCCATTTGCAAGCGAGACTGATAGACGCATTAAAAACTATTAATAGAAAAGCGTACTTACAGACGTGGATATGAGCCCCATTACAGAAGTAAACGAGAGACACGTGTGGTTGTAATCTGAGCTCGCGCACACGTCTAGCCTCACTACACCAGGTGTTGAGTTGGACTTTACTCTTGCACACTGACCCCCGGTGAACTCTGCTGTAGCCTGGTTGTGAAGGGTTGGAAAAGGGTGGTGGGGGGTTGCTTTTCGCTTCAGATGCATGTTTTATTTCTCACAGATGCCAACTTTAATTCATACGATAATAAAAACATGATATCTGCACACACAAGTCAACACCAGGGTGACCCATGTTCAGGGGGACCCGGGTTAGATTCTCGACTCGTTCAGCCAAATTTATTTTTCTAAAATAATTTCAGGTGAATGCCGGGATGGTTTCTTGGCTGAGTTCTACTCGTTCCCGTCTGCCCTAACAACTTTCTCCGTCTCAAAAGACTGTAAACTTTACATTTTAATTATCATTTTAACTTGTACACGACCTAGAAACTTAAAAGTCATGCTACTTTTTTACGCTAGTGAAATAAGCCAACACTAACGAGAATAATATCCGAGTCTAGAATGGCAGAATGGACAGATCACCAAACTAAAATAGATCATAATATTTTTTTTTCATATAGCAAAGACAAAAAATTGTTTTAAAATAAATTGACTGGAAAGAAAAATCGGATGGGCTGTATAAAAAACGCAACACTTAACACCTCTCATGTTCTTTTTCCCCCCCACTTACGAAGGAAGTTTGCATTTTTACCGTACACCACCGAACAAAGAATTGATCTCCTCAGGATCTCGTACGTATGTAAAACGCAGTCGTACGAAAAAAAAAAAAAAAAAAAAAAAGTAATTCAAATGTATTGAAAACATATTTTTTAATGCAANAAAATTCCTTTTCACAGACGGCGAAAAACGGCTGTAAAATTCTATCATCTTATTTATTTAACAACTGTTTCACATGGAAAATGACTTGAAAACTTCCCCACCACACGGCCTAAGAAAACTCTCCCAGCCAGAACAGAAGTATCTTTCTGAGCTTCAAAGTCACCTTAAGACATTACAAGAGGGGTGTTATATTTATCCACGTACTTATATTAGATCCCCGTCAATTTCATGATTGTAACCAATATAGAAATGCCATAAATCGGCCCATATCCTGCTGTTATTAATCGACGTCTTCATTATAACATAATATTTAATCGCCAAATTTAGCTTACCGTTAAAAATATTTACAGTTTTTGCTAGGTGCAATTTTCAGCACACCGCAAGCTCGAGCCCATTCCCATCCGTCAGTGTGCATGTGAGGAAACTTCAACATGACTGTTCACCGTTAATTTTCACAATCCTAATCATGCATTCTACAGCATCTATGAGCAATAAACATGCTAAGGGAAAATTACACGACGCCTATCTTACTTCAGCGACACAGTTTTTCATGCCTTAATACACGAATCAGTTTGAAAAATATCTGGCTTCTCTATCAACCACGCGTGCTTTGGCATCACGAGTCATTGCCAGATACGTTATTAATCGCAAGGAAAAAAGTCATCTGAGTTAAATTCTAAGAATGGGTGGAAAAAATATGTTTCAGCTGCTCAAAAACTCTTTGTCATCACTACATTGCCAGCCACGTTTAACGTACAGGTCGTCGCCAAAACTGTACCTTGATACAACACCAGCAGAAATCGTCAGTCTTTTACTTAACACTTGTGAAAATCCCTCAGGAGAAAAATCAGTTTAAAAAAAATGACAACGCGGGCGAATGCTTTTCCATACAGTCCATAGTGAGGGAATTTGTGCATGTAAAAAAATAAGTCACGTTTTTTTTTTCATGCTGTGATAATTTTTTGCCGTTATTGGTTGCTGTGAAAGACGGCACATATCCCAGACCCGCAACGGCTTACCAACTGCTAGCTCTATTCGTGCAATCGAGGAAATTTTGATAATTTCCAGCACTTAATGTCACAATCTTCCGTTTACCCGCTTAGGTATCCAATGTCCCAGTAGCAGAATTCGATGGTAGAGCGACCAGGAATGACATCCACATAAATGTTAGCGAGGCAAAATGCATACATATGTAGACGACCCAGCGACGGTGGGGTGACGCTTCTGCTGCTATGAAACGCAAGGAAGCGCTGCCGTGATAAAACACTACGTATATCTGGTACGGCCATGGATCAGTTCACGGCGCAAACATCCCGATTAGAGTTTTTTTTTCTCCATATTTTACCGAAATCACTCCAGGGATACGATTGGATGGTTCCTTAACGTAGGCCATGTGCCATTCCTTCCTCCGATACTGATTGTGTGTACTGACGGTTCCATCTTAAATTACCCCGCTGTCGAGGAGACGTTAAGCCCTACCTGGTGCTGCAATGAATACACAGGCCCAGACATCATTCATTCCCCACTCTGGCAGACTTCCATTAATCATCGAAACGATTAAATTTCCTCCATGGACACATTTCTCCTGAATGTTAAATAGTTTTACTGCCGATTGCGCGCTCTCACCCAAACACACACACACGTACATACACACACAACCAATAACCATCAAATCAGATGGACATGAAATGTAATAGGCTTAACTTTGCTTTACACTCGATAGATCAGACTGACTCTCTCCACATCAATTTGTTACAGCCCCATACACGCCTCGTTTCACCCTTATTGTCGCTCAAGATCACACCGGCTAGGTTCTGACACTCTCTATGTCATAACAAAGATGCAAAACACAAAACTTAATTTTTTTGTGAGAATAATTTATTTTTAATTAAACATCTTCAACTATTCTGCCTGGCATAACATCGATTCAACTATATCGTTTAATAAATGCATTTCTTGAAGGGTGGAACTCACCAACTCTTCAAGTCGGAACAAAATCTCATATACGCTGAAGAAACTTAGGAAAAATCACTCAGGTATGACTCACTATAAACTCTTTTATTTACGGAATATTCTCAAATTCACATTGCAGCGTAGCTTCGACTGTGATTAGCAGCAGTATTGAAGGGGACCGTGTTACGCAAAAATAGCCTCCCATGACCCCGAAATATATCGACTCGGGAAATAATCATTGAAATACTACTGCCGTCGATACCGAGCACGATGGGAAAATATCTCTTTGAATATTTACGAAAGAAATATAATATAAAGACCATACTGCCGGGTATAACAGAAATGACGATCATATCATGAATATATGATTGTAAATATGCATCAAATATGTTATGAACCATGACGATAACTTTCAGACACATCCTCATATTAGTTAATAATGCCTAATCTCCTTGCACCCTAGGGTAAAAATTAGCCCATGCTTATGCAAGTAAAAGTTCTTATCATCGCACCTCAGTTCCTCACCAGAGATAAAGTAATTCTTTATTCCATTAAAATGGCAGCAGCAATAAATGCAAGCCGTCTTTCCGATGCATAAATATTTTCAAACGGTTCTGTGAACACTACGATAATCACCACCCCAGAGACCCACGAAACGTGGCGGTGGAAATCAGGCAACCTTTCTATAATTATTATTTCGCACTGACAAAGGACCGGACACGCTAAATACTTCACAACATCCTCTCGACAGCAGTTGCACAGCTACCAGAGCGCACGCCTGCCATCAATGCGAGCTAGGTTCGACTCCCGGCAGAGGTCGCACATGGATTTTCGCACATGTGGTAAACGTGATTGATGACGTTGGTAACAGTATCATCCATGGTGGACGTTGGCGATGTCCGGCAGATTTTCTCGGGACACTTCACCTTCTTCATCAACCTAAACGTCGTTACCAATTTCAGCTGCTAAACACCGTTTAAAATCTCTCTCTCTCTCTCTCTCTCTCTCTCTCTCTCTCAACTCAAAACACACTGTGTCCCCTGAAAAAAATGTACTGTCGTGGGTGGGCTGTTCACCACGATATTTTCGTGCTTAAAAAATCTCTTAATACCAATGTTAATCAACGCAAATCCCTTACGAAGAGTAACTGACGCGAGAAAAAAAATTTCATTTTCTTGAGTCAGCTGTCGGAAACGCAGTTCAACCCACCAGTTTTCCAGTGGGAGATATCGAGGTTCTAGGAATTTGTCGGCCAAGAATCAGTCAGCTCCTCACTCAGAATGGAGGAGCGGTCGTCCATAGAAAGTTGGTGTGCCACTGCGTGTGGTAATAAACAAGATGTTGGAGAGCTCGATAGAGCCATTGTAAGATGAAAGTACGTAACATAAAACCGCTTTCTTATAATGACTGCATATTTTCTAAATATAGTGTAATACACAACTGGTATTGTTTGTTTTTAATTTCCATTAAGGTCCTGATTATAACTTTTGAAAGTCGAGCAGTTCACCCTTTGTAAGTCTTACACTCCTACGGTATAAAGTGATTTCTCCAGAGGGAAGCTTACATTTTCTACGAACATAGAAGACCTTCGCTACTCAAGAATGGACAGAAAATAGTCAGGAGGAGCACGGACAGGTGAAAGAACATCAAATTTCACACGAAGAAGCAGCAGGAGGCTTTGGTGGTGCAGTACTTAGACAACTCGTCTTCCACCAAGGCGAACCGGATTCGATTCCCAGCTGGGTCACACGAATTTTCGCACGTGAGAAACGAAGCGGACGTTGCTGTTGGCCGGCGGGCTTTCTCGGGGCACTGTCAGTTCTCTCACACTTTCATAACGCCCCCGCTATTTCTTCATCACATTTAACTAAGCACTGTATACACTTTACTGAATGCTATTAAAAATTTCAACTCTATAACAGATTCAATTGATAAAACGTAGAAGTTGCCTTGGCGTCACCAACGTTATCAGCAGCAATTTTATCTATTCCAGTAAAGTAATTACTTTGGAAAACCGGCACTGAGGAGTACTGTCACTCGGGTGAGTGCTGTTCTGGCTGGAGAGTGTTTTCTTAGTCTGTGTGGCGAGCAAGTTTTAAGTCATTTTCCATGTAAAATAGTTGTTAAATAAATGATGTGATACAATTTTACAGTGCATCTCATGATGAGCAAAACGTTATGGGACAAAAGTGGGGGGTGTTATTTACTTCCTTACTTTGTTTTCGTCGACTGCTACTAGTTGCACAACTTATTATCAGTCGGCAGAGTGAGTGAGATGGAGTGTGAGAGAGACAGTGGTAGGCAAATATGCAGAGAGGGGGTCGGCGCAGGGCGTCCACAGTCCACAAAGCCTGCCCCGCCTAGGGTCTGGGGTCTCGGTGGCCCGATGTGCAAGTGCAAGCAGTCTGGTTGTAAGCGGTTCTCCACGCGGGTGTCGCGGGTTCAAGCAGATAGCCGCCCTAACCGGATACAACAGGATATCGGTTGGCTCGCTGACTGCCCAGATGCTTATCCAGTATCAATGTCCCCCTCCCCCTTTCGGCGCTCCAGTCCTCAAGAAAACAATTGGTTGTTTGCCTTTCCAAGCATTCGCGAGCCACTCGACACAGTTGCGCAAGTTGCCTCAAGGGCAAACAAGACCGCTTCTCACAAAAGGATGATGTTGTTTTCCGGTCGACAAGGCGATTACTTTGTGTACAGAATTTCATCAGCCAGATATACATGTTAGCACAAACATAATTATATAACTACAATAAGAAATTTGCACGATATTGATCGAAAACAGACTTGAATATATGTATTACGAATCTTAAAATTTAAAGTTAATCCTTGGTAAGGAAACTTTCAACCCTTAGTTATTTGTTAAGCAAGAGTTTCTTTAACAAGTTCTATAAAAATTAAATTAAGGCCCTCACACACCCACACTATCCCCTTAACACTGAGATTAAGGTGGCTTCCGCCGACATGGTTCCTGGTTATAATCCCGGATAAGTCACCAATGAGTTAACTTTAAAAATATATATCTAGTATATTTTTGTATGAAGTTTAGTTAATTTGGTTAACAGTTTCCAATTAGCCTTCCTGGATGTATATTATTATTATTATTATTTTACACCCCTCCATTATGTAATGAGTATAAAACATATATTAAAACTAATGTGCCAAGCCCAAACCAAGAGAAACATTTCAGAAACATTGCACTACGGTCACAAAATTCTACATTCAAGAGAAAACAGTTCACAAGTGATCCTGCACAGCCACACGTAAACAACCGCGTGCCAGATGTACCATCACTATCACTCCGTAATACTTCCCATTGCTCCACTTCAATCATGTGTTGTTTCCACCACTCCAAACAACATCGGCCATTGGTGTGTTTGATTAGCGCTTCCTTTCCGCCATAGTGGTAAAAATCAAGTGCTTTCACCTTGCGGTAGAGAGTTCTTCTCTGGTCTCTGAACTTGGGCTGCGGTGAAGTCGTCTGCAGTAGCTGACATGGCTGCCTGATGAATGGCTTGTAAGCGTTTAAGTCTTCGGCTACATATCATCCTACTGGACTAATTCACTTAGAGCAAATGGGTGTCCAGTGACTTTGGTTGGATAGTGTATTATTATGTAAAATTTCATCATCCTAATTGTTCCGTCCCAAAAGAAACAAGAATGTCAATCGTGAGTAGTTGATATAAGTGTATTAAGAACATAAATACCCCATTAAAGAAATTATAGAATATTTGTTAGAAAAACTGCTATTTTTAAAAAGTTGCTTTCAAATTTTATAATAATTTTTACAATGAATTATTTTTCTTTACAATATTACATTACAAACAATTTATTTTTGCTATACTGCAAAAACGCAAACTGCTATCTAGGTAACAATACTGCTACACTGTAATTTTTTGGTGATGTATTTGTGTAAGAATATTAATGCCCATTTACAGTTTAACTGTATATGTAGATCGACAATATCAGTTTTATTATTATCATTCAAACAATGATGAACTGCTTTAATAGTTACATGCAGAAAACCAGCCATAATTTTATATGGTCGTTATCTACTGTTTGGAAAATACAGGCCCTCAGTGTTATTCGAACTCATCAAAACATCTACAAATATGAACTAAAAATAATAGAGACATTTTGAGCAATGGTCACTTAGAATAAGCCCCCTAAAGCACCCACAAAAACGGATAGACAATAGTTTCAGGCAGCTGGAATAGTATGGTAATTAAATGCCTGCCGTTAAAACATCAATATCGTTGCTTTCGCTTTCACTGATGTTGGCAGAGAACCCCGTGGACTGCTACTGAAAGGTGGCGTACTGTCTTTAGCGGTGAATCACTCCTTTCTTTAGAAACCGAAGGTCACATGCCAGAATGGGGAGGAACATAGGTGAGCGCTACAATACCTGACTTTCTTTACACACATTCCTCTATTGTTGACGTGATTGTCTGGGAAGCTATCGCATATGACACTCAAGCAATAATGCGAGCGCTACTTAATGTATCGCGTTATTAACAAGATACCTTTCGGCCTTTTGTGTTACAGTTTACGAGATACGTGCCAAAGAGCCAGTTTAGAGCAAGACAACACTCGCCTTGTTTCCAAGGGCACTGAAAAATTCCAGTTAACTTGCTAAACGGAAATAAAAAATTTCAATTTTTACATAGCATGGAAAANCCAGTTAACTTGCTAAACGGAAATAAAAAATTTCAATTTTTACATAGCATGGAAAAATTACCGTATCAGACGGTAAATATATAAATGTCGTTTGTATAAATTATACAAAGCTGAGAACCTTGCTTCGCATCTGACTCTTTTTCGAATAATTGTAAACAAAAAGTTACTTATATAGGTAATGAGCCTACTTTCATTTACATGGCTGAAAATAATTTGGACGAAGTTCTTCAAAGCTTAGATGGTAGGTAGGGCTTGACGTCTCATAACAATAATATCATTAGAGATCAAACTAGAAACATATGAAATAGCAGTGAGCCAATCACCCAAGACTCGAACAAAGACCACCTGCTACCGTCAGCTGGCGTGTAGCTAACTGCATTACAGAGGTAGGATTCAGAGCATGAACTTCGGTTTAATCACTCTAATGTGTCGGTATTTCGAGTTTACTAACATGAAATATTCACAGTGCCATCGTTTTGAAAACAAGTGCGTGAATCACTTAAATCATGTAAATTTACATGAACTACTATAGCACTACTTGCGTGCACTGAGTGGTATGACTTGATTGGTTCCCGCAGTATGACGTAGATGTTCCACTTTCTCATCTGCTACTACCTTACAAAACAGGCTCTCTTTAAGCATATTTAATGCTTCTTATAAATACAGCCTCTATAAAAATTTCTTGTAAAATTGGTTAAATTATTAAATAGAGATGACAAATTTATCTAAATTATTTATATAGCCCCATTTTCAAAATAATGCTAGAACAACTACAGACGTTTAAGTTTTAATGGAGTACAATACTACTACTTGTATGAAAATTTGATGTAAATCTGTTGATTGGTCCACGAGATATGGTATAAAAGCTCCATTTTCTTATGCGGTGCTGTCTTTATAAATGACGGACAATAGTGTTATGCATGGGCACACTCGATGTATAACATAGATACTGCCAGCATACGTACAAAGTTTGGTTGAAATTATTTGGTACAGAATGCATACTAAACTAAAATATTTACGTGGTTGTTACNAGCATACGTACAAAGTTTGGTTGAAATTATTTGGTACAGAATGCATACTAAACTAAAATATTTACGTGGTTGTTACGCTGAAAATATGCAACTAACCCTTTAAGTAATGTAAATTTAGATGGACTATGAAAAAAAAAAATTTCGCATGACATACATACTTTTTTTACGTGGCGCTATCTTACAAAATTATGGAGATGAGAGAGAGAGAGTGAAGATATTTGGGCGGCTCTTAACATCGAGGTCTTGAGAGTCGATATAGATGAAGTGAGGTGAGTATGGAGCAGCGCCGGAATGAAAGGGCGGGGAAAATGGGGGATCCCCGAGAAAACCAGCTGACCAGCGGCACCGTCCGGCACGATTCTCAAATGAGAAAATCCGGGGGCGACCCCGCCGGGAATCGAACCCGGTTAGTCTAGGCGGGAACGTGTTTGTCAGATTTGGTAGAAACAGGTTGATTGTTTCCTGACACATTACATAAATCCTTATTAAATAATGTTGCGCGATCTAAAAAATGGCAGGCATAAGATGCTTTATGTAAACATATTTGACTGATGTATTAGATACTGCCAGTATACAAATATAATTTGAAATTCGTTACGCGGTTTGTTAGATATACCGTAGTAAGCTTAAATGTTTATACAGCCGCCATTAAAAAAAATATATCTGACTCACTTAAAACATATCAATTGATCAGTTTAGATGGCCTACTGTAGTAGTATTTGTTTGCCGAATTTGGTAGGAATCTAGTGATTGTTTTCCGAGACATGACCTACAAACTTTATTTTTCATACGTTGCTATCTTACAAAATGGTAGATTGCTATGTATTGGCGTATTTGACACTTGAATTAAATACTTTCAGCATGCAAAGCATGGTTGAAATTAGTCAAACGGTATGGTTGCTACAGACAATATACCTAAAAATAAATTTTACGTAACCACCATTTGAAAATAAGATTCATATTCAGTTATATTGAATGTGTTTACTTGACGTACCAAATAAATATTTACATGCGAAATTGGGCCGGAATAGGTTCAGAAGTTTCCGAAATATTACGTAGTAAATATCATGTAGTGTTATCTTTAAAAAGGGCACATTAATAATGTTATCCATCTCTAAAGTCAATACTTGCCTGATGCACTTTCAATATACCAATTTTACTTCAAATCGGTTAAATGATTCCTGAGGTATGAAAAACCACCTTACATACTGAAATAGCCGCTATTTTGAAAATAAGCTCACGGCACGCATGAAAGCTATGAAATAAGATGTCATTACTAAGTACTATGCATGTACAAAGTTTGGTGAAATACGGTTAATGGGTTTAAAAGTTTTTAAGGGAGGTGGGGACACCTACACACAGATACGCAAACAGTAATGCCAAAATGAATGTAGGGAACAGAAGTTTACCATTCGTGGTTTTTCAATACGCGCACACAGTGATATAATACATAAATTAACATTTTTAAATTTCTTATAATAATGGCTTTACATCACGTTTCACCAATTCCGTGCCGTGCCATTCACCTAATTTGTTGCCTGTCGAACATTCGTGTAACCAGCTTCCTCCATGTCGAAGTGTTCGTTATTTAGAGCATAATTTGCAACATCGATTGGAAAATCTGTCTCACGAAAACAGACTGTTATTTTTGATGCCATTCCCTATCTCGTCGACGCTTATATCGAGGCACGAGGCTGTCCGACGAGGTACCAAATATGCCGCAAGTGAGCGAAACGTTGTGCTAATGCAATGATATTGTAATAACGTCTCTCTTTTTGTCTGTACCGAATCTAATCAAATCGTGTTAACTGAACTATTCGTTTTTATTACAATGAATGTAAAATAACAAAATTGGAAAATATCCACGAATAAAATTTTTTTAAAAGCACAGCAGAAATATTTCGTGTTATCATTTTAAGTCCGATGTTCATTGCCTGTCAAAAGTATATGGCTGAATTGTGAATGGTGGGAGAGAAAAAGAGGTTTCCCTAGTACAATAAAGCTATATTTGTGTACATATACACACATTTTATGAAATTTTTTACCAGAAAGTAAATATTATCAGCACATCTAAACATTAGGAATTTATTTTCCTGAATCGTGTTTACAAAAATTTGTGCATCGTGTGCCTTTATACCGATTGTTTTTGAACAACACCTAAAAACTCTGGCATAAAAATATAAGACGAAAATGTTTATTCAGTTCCCCGTTAAAATGATTTCTGAAGTAGCTGTGCGGTGTCACAAAATTCTAATTTTAAAATGCCTTATTGTGTACGTGTTACCTACAGTGTCGATGTCAGTGCTGCGTAGCACTATGGGGTCCACCCGCCTAGACCTGCTGTGCGAACAGTATCATTTTATCTCTGAAGTGATTATTAAGCTTGTAATGTGCCCCCAAAATAGAATTAAATTTTTTTTTATATATGATAAAATACTTGCGATTAAGCAAAAATCAGTGATTGGTGTTTCGTAGAACGGAGATCTTACACCTCTGAAGACGGCGGATGGCAATATCACCCTCCTTCATGGTGAAAGTCGGGGTTAGCATATTTATTTCTGGATAAAACTTGTAAAAGACGTACGCCAATTTTTTAAGACCTCTTATGAATAAGCACAAATAACTAAATAAAAAAGCTTATCTCCTCAGAAGACTTTTAGGAGAACATTTTTTGGGAAACAATTGACCATATCTCTATTAAATTTGGCAAACAAGTAGTACTGGAGCAGGTGATGTAAACTATTTTAAAATGGCGGCCATATAGCTATTTTAGCTTATTATGCTATATCGTCGAAACCATGTAATTAATTCCTAATAAACTTTGTATGCTAGCAGAATATATTACAAAAATCAAATGTGTCCACACAAAAACTCTTTTGTCAGCCATTTTGTAAGATAGCATCACATGACAAATCAAAATTATTATGTGATATCTCAGGAAAAAGTTAATAGATTCCTACAAAATTTGGCAAACAATTATCCCAACTGCCAACCATGTAAAGTAATATGTTTCGAGTGAGTCACGCACTTATTTTCAAAATGGCGGGTTATAAACATTTGAGCTCATTATGCTATATCCATAAAAAAAAATTCAAATTAACTTTATATGCTGGCAGTGTCTATTATAACCAACAAACTTGCCTAACAGAGACTCATCTATTCAACATTTCAAAATATGGTTCCAAACGAAATAATTAAGTTTTTGTCATATTTCAGGAAACAATCAACCGGTTCCTAACAAATTTGGTGAAGAAGTTGCTCAGCGGTAAGCCATATTAATGTATGTTGTAAGTGCGCATTACACTTATTTTCAGAATGTCAGCCATAAAATATTTTAGGTTAATGTGTGATATCTACAAAACTATGTAATCAATTATAACCTAACTTTGTATTCTGGTAGTATATATGACATTTATCGACTGCACTAGTATATACACTTTTATTCCTCCATTTATGAACTCTGTCACATGAAAAAGTGGAGTTTTTTATGACATCTCGAGAACCAGTAAATTATTACCGCTAATTTTACAGGTATGCATGCAGTGCTACAGTAGGATATGTAAACTTACATGTTTTTGTGCTGCAGCCCTTTATTTAATGGCGCNCAGGTATGCATGCAGTGCTACAGTAGGGTATGTAAACTTACATGTTTTTGTGCTGCAGCCCTTTATTTAATGGCGTTAATATAAATAATATATGTAAGTATATTATATCTATTAAATATTTCAACAAAATTCAATCAAAATTTGTACACTAACATTATTCATTATAAGATTAAAATTATGCTCTTTAGATGACAATTTGGCAAAATAGTACCCAGTGAGAAAATTGAACATTTGGCCATATTTTCGGAAATATTCAACCAATTTGCACCAAATTTGGCGTACTATTAGTGCAACCGAAGTCCTTAAAAAACTTGCATGTTTTAAAAGGGGTCAGATATTGAGTTAAAAATGGCGGCCATGTAAATATTTTCATAAGTTGGTCATACATGTGAAATAATGAAACGAAATTCAACCAAACTTTTCATGCTGACAGTATCTATTAGGAGAAGAAGGACCTCATCTTTTAAAGGAAATATTGTAAGAGAGCACCAAAAAGGAAAATAAAATTTTTATACAATATATTAGGGACCAGTCAACCGATTTCCACCAAACTCTTCACACAAGTAGCGCTACGGTAGCCAAATAAAACTAATTTTTTCAAGTGGCTCAGACAATTATTTTCAAANAACTCTTCACACAAGTAGCGCTACGGTAGCCAAATAAAACTAATTTTTTCAAGTGGCTCAGACAATTATTTTCAAAATGACTGCCCTGCGAATATTTCAGGTCAGTAAACCCTATCATTCGAAATATTAGACTAATTACATCCGAAGTTGATCCTCCGAAACCTACGTCTGTAATGCAGTTGGTTGCACGCTATATTATGGTTCAGGGTTTTCTGGGTTCGAATCCAGGGTAGGGCAAGTGTGTACATGTAATTTTCTCACAACTACTGGATATGTTTCTGGCTTCTTATTTAACGATATTGCTGTCAACAACACGTGTAGGCCTACGTACCATCTAAGCTTTAGAGAATTTCATTAAAATGATTTGCACCCATGTAGAGTAAAGTACGCTTGTTATTTATATTAATAGTTTCTTGTTTTGAGTTAAAATAATTACTTCATATCAGCCAAGTCGTGTTGTACATTAAACAACAGCGTTGTAAACTATACAGCTGACTGCCATGGCATTGTAATTAAAACTTTTACAAAATTGATAATTGAAATTACAACAATGAAAAACCAAACTAGGAGTATCTAAAACATAACGCAACTAGCGAGATACTACAATGAAACTGTAAACTGGTAGCTAGCTTGTTTTGACAAAAAAACATACGTAACAGCGCAAATATGATGAGTGTAATAGCAAAGGCCTAGAACTCCTCAGAGTTACGTCTGAACTACGCATATTTTTGTATACTTAGCTTAGTTTTTCTGAAATAATACTTATTCTTGTNTCCTCAGAGTTACGTCTGAACTACGCATATTTTTGTATACTTAGCTTAGTTTTTCTGAAATAATACTTATTCTTGTATAATTTTTGGCAAATAAAAAAGAAAGATGAATGTATTTGCTTCAAATTTTCGTGTTTTTGATTACGCAGGATTTTTTTCAGTATGTTTCCAATTTGCCGACGCGATTTTAGCCTACTTTCCGAAGGAAAGGCTAATGAGATCCTATCNTTTTTTTCAGTATGTTTCCAATTTGCCGACGCGATTTTAGCCTACTTTCCGAAGGAAAGGCTAATGAGATCCTATCCTATCTGTGTGTATGTGTTTGTGCGTGTCTGTGTTCCTGTCCACCCTTAAAATTTTTGAATGCGTTAACCGAATGTCACCAAACTCGGTACACATAAAATACTTACCAAATACATCCGACTTCTACAGTTCTCGACCATGCCGGGTCAATATTTTCCAGACGGCAAACGTTTTAAAATTTGGAGTGTTATGTCATATCTCGGTAACTATTCCACCTATGTGAAAAAACAATTGGATGTTAACAGTGCATCGCATTGGATTTAGAGATGGCTATTGTTGTTGGTACGCCAGTTTGGAAGATACCGTTACATTAAATTAAAGTTTTTTTTAAAACTAGAAAACTACTCAACCATTTCTCTCTCAATTTGTTACGTAAGTAATTCTATGGTAGACCATATAAACAGATGCAATTTAATTATGATAAAGCGCTTATTTTAAAAATGACGCCTAAACAAACATTTTAGGTTTATTTTGCATATCTACCATTAAATGAGGCCAATCTGACCAAATTATGTATGCTGAAATGNAACAAACATTTTAGGTTTATTTTGCATATCTACCATTAAATGAGGCCAATCTGACCAAATTATGTATGCTGAAATTATCTATTACAACCTTTATATGTGCCAAAACAGAATCACTTTTCTCCGCCATTTTGTAAGATAGTCCCACATGAAAATATAAAATCAATCTATTCGTGGTAAATATGGCGAANCACTTTTCTCCGCCATTTTGTAAGATAGTCCCACATGAAAATATAAAATCAATCTATTCGTGGTAAATATGGCGAAGAAGTTGGACTGTGGTAGGCCATATTAATTTATAGGTTTTAAGTGAGCCTGACACTTATTTTTAGAATTACGGCCATCAATTCATTTAAGCTTTGCCATATTTTCTGAAACATTCAACTAATTTCCACCAAATTTTGCACATCATTAGTGACACAGATGGTTATGTATAATTACATTATATAAGTGGTCTAGGTCAGTGATTTTCAAAATGGCGGCCATACAAATAATATGATAAGTTTGTCGTAAATATTAAACAATTTAACAAAATTCAACCAAGCTTTTATGCTTACAGTATCTTTTAGAAGCATCGTTTACAGTGATTATTTTTTTGTAATTTTGCAAGATAGCGCCAAAAAAGAAAATAAAATTTTTATGCCATATCTTGGGAATAAATCAACCCATTTTCACCAAACTCCTCACGCAAGTAGCGCTACGCTATGCTATGTGCGTGTTTCAAGTGCCTCAGAATTTTTTTTTGTTTCAAAATGAAGTCCCGTAAATATTTCAGGTTAGTAAACCCTATCATTCAAAACTTTAGACTGAAACATCCGAAGTTGATGCTCCGAATCCAACCTCCATAATGCAGTTAATTGCACGCTAGCTTATGGTACGAGGTTTTCTGGGTTCGACTCCTGGCTAAGGTACGTTGTAATTGTCATTGTCTTACTACTGTTGCATATGATTCTGGTTCCATATCTAATGATTTTGTTGTCAACGATCCATATAGGCCTAGCTACCATTCCGAGCGAGGTGGCACAGTGGGTAATTTTCGGACTCGCATTTGGGAGGACCTGGGTTCGAATACCTGTCTGGCCATTCTGGTCTTCCGTGCATTCCCGAAATCCCTCCAAGAGAATGCTGGGATGGTTCCTTACTAAAACAGGCCGTGGCCGATTCCTGCACTGTTTCTGCTTCTCTGAGCAACTTGCTCCTTCTCTAATGACCTCACTTTCGGCGAGACGTTAAGTCCTACATACCTACCATCTAGGCTTTTAAGAACTTCATTAAAATTATTTGCACGCATTTACAGGACAGTAGGCTCATTAGTTATATCAGCGACTTCTTGTTTTATTTCATACATACGTTATTTTATATTTTCAGGGTCTCTCTTTCTTCTTTTTAATAGAGATAGCGATTCTGGGAGAGTTCATAACTATGGATCTGTCACGCCTGGGTTATTTAGGAAGTAGTTTACTGTGGTTAAAACGTCACAGATACAATCTGAGTCTCATATATCTTCTTTCGGTACGAATTAGTTTTGGCAAAAGTGGGGCAAAGTATTTGCTTTGTTGCATTATGTATCGGTTGCAAAATTAAGATTGTTTTTTTTTTTTGCCTATGAGTATTTTCGATATTATGCAGAATTTGTTAGCGTTGTCAGATGTTTGTGCCGTAAATATTTCCCACTAGCGATTTGAAACTTTTGCAATTATTTCTATAACTCTTTTTAAATATAATAGTAAATTCTTTGCTTTTTGGAGTTCCGGTACGTTGATACCGGGAATAACAAATTTAATTACTGAAACTTCTAGAGATGTTAACAGAGATCAAAACAGATAAGTTTTATTGAATAACCATTGTTCGGAAATTGATCATTGAAGTACAATGTGACGTGATTGAGAATGATGATGAAACCATTGCATTTCAGTTTAATTGTAAACCTTTACAAAACCTGTTCAAATGTGCGGCTTACTACTTCAATACAAGCTCTGCAGCGACGTGCTATTGCCTGTCACCTATATTTAAAAACCCCAAGTATGTACTGTAGAGTGTAAGCAGATGCAAGCTCCCGACCGGGCGAACTTTCCCCCCGATTCAACTGGAGTCCCATGCACCAGACTCTTCAAGTGCCCCCACGCAAAATAGTCAATTGGGGTGAGGTCGGGAGAACGAGGCCATGAAATGGATCCACGGCTGCCAATTAATTACTCACCGAATATCTTGTTCAAATGCTCTCGGACTTCACGAGAGAAATGAGGAGTTACACCAACATGATGAAACCACAATCAACATCGAATATCAAGAGGAACGTTTTCAAGCATCTCAGGCGATGTGTCCCTCCAGGAACACACAAGTACAAGTTACCATTAAGACATAATGGCAGCACTTACGGCCTAATAAAATTATCCTTAAAATACCTGACTACACGTTGACAGCAAATGTTTATTCGTGTGAAAGGACGAAGCTGGCTAGACAGTTTTCATCTGCCCATAGGTGTTTGTTGTGTAAATTAACTATTCCATCTCTGGTAAGCGATGTATCGTGGGTGAACAACACAAAATGTCCCAAACGAGATTCCATAGCGCTTCTCTGCAGGTTACAATGACAAAACTCAACCCGACGAGTATAGCCTTTCTGTCGGAGTGCTTGCACCCTTTGCGTATGAAATAGATGCAGCTTTTGTTCATGTCACACCCAAAGAACAGCCCATGTGATAAAAATGCAATTGCTGTGTAACATGTGAGCTTGCTGATGGATTGTTCTCTGCCTGTTGCAAAACTTCCTGCTCAAACTCGGGTGTGCACGCTGTGTGCTGATGGCCAGCGTCGGGCCTGTGGACCGAAAAACGAACATTGTTAAATTGATATTGTGTAGTAAAAATGATTGTTATAACCCATGATTACCAGCTCCAATTTGAACAAACTTACCTGCAGTGAAATGGTTTCGCGCCAGCGCGGATCAATCACAACAAACGTACGATGATTTGCCATATGCCGTCTAAGATATCGCTCTTCATAAATATGTGTAGCAGCTTGTGAATTATCGCTGCATGCACGATACGCCAAGAGCATATCTGTTAACTTAGCCCATGTATACTAAACGAACGACAAAGTATTGCGTGGTGTCACAGCACAGACATTGCATTATCACGCCAAGGCGTATTTAACGGAGTATAAAACAGTGATTTTTTTTTTAACGAAAAAGTTTGTTAGTCTGTTTGATTATCCCTTGATGTTTGAGTATTGAATTTTATCATATTCGGCATGCATTTTTATGTAACCAGCAACTCTTATAAATGCTTGTTATTAAAATTGACACATATTTAAATATTAAAAAAGTTTTTACACTGCCTATAAAATTGTATTTTGAATAGACTGAGGCTAAATGGAAATAGGACCGGAAGCTGCACGAGTGTTAACCGACTTATTTTCTGAATTAAGTATACTTGGAGTGTTATTTAAACGATATTGGATTAAATTATGGACTATAGTAATGCACGAACTCCCTGGGTTATCACATTATTTCGTTACTTATTTTTAATTATGAATTTTTATCGTGGTTTAATAAGTGTTTTCGTTATATGCTAGTCGTTGTAATTTGATCACTTTAAAAGCCCTCCAAGCAGGTTTTATAACCCAAAAATTATATTTTGTTGTGGCTTCTGATATAAACTTTTGAGAGCTATTAAATGTATACACTGAGTTTATTAGTCACAAGGCAATTTTCATTCAACAATTGCCGAAAGGATACACATAAGCTGAAAGGAACTTTTAAGCACGGCCTTAAAAAGTGGCCACTTTATCGTGAAGAGTCTATACTAGGCCTAGCCATGTGCTGTAGGTCTCCATCGCTAGCTCTACACTAAATCTAAATAAGTGATTATATTAGTATAATTATTTGACATAATATTCAGCTGACAAACTGTTATCCGCTGACGAATCAGTATAATGCACAAGTTTTACTGCCAGCCCAGATAAATTCTTTAGGAATCGGTAGAAATCACAATTTTTTCGGCGAATACCAGCAATTGAAATGATCGGTAGAATTTATAATTTTACTGATCCAATTGGAGCAGTTTAAACATACCTGCAGTCAAATTCTCTGATTTCGAGCAATTTCAACTGTTTCGATTTTAAAGTATAGGTCGCACAGTTGAAAGCAGATAACCTTTGCATTATAGTACAATAAGGTAAGCGCACAGCGATTCATTACGGGGTTGGAATGATCCGTTAGTCACTGTACATGCAAGTAATAAGCCTGCAAGAGGAAGACGGACTAATATTTGGTGTTGGTGACATTGCTGGCTAGAAAGGACACAGGATTTGAGGTGAGATATGAAAAGGGGGGAGGTGTCATTGAGGAAGTCGGTATCATTGAGGAAGTCGGTATCATTGAGGAAGTCGGTATCATTGAGGAAGTCGGTATCATTGAGGAAGTCGGTATCATTGAGGAAGTCGGTATCATTGAGGAAGTCGGTATCATTGAGGAAGTCGGTATCATTGAGGAAGTCGGTATCATTGAGGAAGTCGGTATCATTGAGGAAGTCGGTATCATTGAGGAAGTCGGTATCATTGAGGAAGTCGGTATCATTGAGGAAGTCGGTATCATTGAGGAAGTCGGTATCATTGAGGAAGTCGGTATCATTGAGGAAGTCGGTATCATTGAGGAAGTCGTTATCTTTGAGGAAGTCGGTATCATTGAGGAAGTCGGTATCATTGAGGAAGTCGTTGTCTTTGAGGAAGTCGGTGTGAATGAGGAAGTTCGCTGGGGCTTGCTAATCTTAGAGGGCAGCTCGGATTTCAGTTCCATCTCTTTGTAGAGGAAGGAGAGGAGTGGTATGTGTGGAGAGGAGGGAGTGTAATAAATTGGCTTGTGTCTCGACCTGTAACGAATGTGTGTGTGGAAGACTACGAGGCCTGCACATTCGAAATATTTGTTCTGACGATGCTTATGCTGGCTAGGGGTTGGGGAATTTTGATGCTGATGTTAGCAGGTACACCACGTTTCAGCTTAGTTTCTGTCTTCATAGTTGCATTCTAACTTTCTTGCTTCGAGTTAAGGAAGAAGGGGGCCTTGCATAGAGTTTTGCCTTGTGTATTAATTTACTCTTACAGTTCAGGAGTTTGGAGTTTGACTTTAGTTTGGGGTTGTACGTGTGGACGTAGGGTCCAGCACGGTGTCTGCAGGTGTTCATTAGATGGGAGAAGTATTCGGTGTGGTTGGATAGCCAGCAGTTTTGATATTGTGGAATTTCGCTGATAAACTTACAGAAGACAATGAAAGTCATGTTTATTCTACGCACAAGGAAAAAAGGTAGGAGAGTATCCATTTTAGCTGCAGTGACAAGAATAAAATGGTGGGTTCTTCCAAAGCGTGGGAGAGGCTGGAAAACCTCAATGATTAAAAAAATATATATAAATATCCTAGAATTTTGTAGCCATGATCTTGACGAGCTTCCTTGACTGTAACGATGGAGATATATAAGGGAAATGACTCAAGTAGCAAACGACAAGCAGCCGACAATTGGCCAACTGTTGGAAGTGCTAGAAAATGTTCGCATTTATGACTGTCATCATGTCTTGTATGTTTGGTCATATAAAAATTGACTTTATCTATTTTTAAAAATAATCATATTGTGAGCTTATGCTCTCACAATGATTGTTAGAATTCAGCAAAAGCCCCACAAGCATACGACATGCAAAATGCGAACTTTACTTACTGCTGGAAAAATATTATCAGCAAGCTGTTACCTACTGCTGGGGAAATATAAGCACCAAGGTAATGAGCAATTTATGGCATGCCAACTGTTGCTTACTGCTGGAGACATATTAGCAGCAAGCTTACCGGCCACTTATGACATGCCAACCGTTACTTATTGCTGTGGACGTATTAGTAGCATGATAATAAGCCACTTATAATATGTTAACTGTTGCTTACTGCTCGGGACATTATAACAGCAAGATTTGGGGCTATTAATGGCATTGGAACTATCGCTTACTACTGATGAAATATTAACAGCAAGCTTATGGGTCATTTATGGCATGCCAACGGTTACTTCTGGGGACGTATTAGTTACAATTTCCTGGGCCATTTATGGCATGACAACTATATGTTGTTGTGAAACAGGAAATAGTGTATATGAGTTCAATTATTTATTTTTATTTCATTAATATGCAAAGTGAAGTTATCACGTGACACTCTAAGTAATACGAAAAAATTGATTCTAGACTGGAAACCTGCAAAGCATAAGATGTAAAAAAAAATCTTTATTTTGTTTTTTAAATACCATTTAATAGAAGTCCAAAACTAAAATACTAGTCTTTAAACAAATCACATAAATCCCAGTATTGACTTGCGAAACTAACATAAATTGTGTTAGTAGGAAAGTACATAATACAACTTTTATGCGTATAAAAGTAGCCAAATTTACTTAACAAAGAGCTAAATGAATACATGATAGAGTATTCGGTAGCAATTTAGACTACGAATTCAAGGGTTGTAAGTTTGATTTCATGCTCACCCAAACAGATTTACTTCTCGTAAAATTATACCGATGTTATCTTATATGAAACTGGGACATAAATAATTCTTATGTGGGCAAAACTCACTTTTTTTTTGTTTTAAAAATGCATAGCAAGAATGCTTTTAAATGGGTTACAAATGGCCAATGTCTGGGTTATAAGTGGCAAATAGTTGGGTGACAAGTGGCTTGCGATAAGTTGGCTGATGACAGTTGGTTTGCTTATGGCAGGCTGAAGGCAGTAAGCCAGTGGATGACTACTGCCACTCATGGCTCACTGATGGTGCCTGCATGCTTGGGGTACAGTTGACTACGATGAATTGGGCAGCTTCTAGGCAGATTGTATTTTGCTACATTGAAATTGTCTGAACAGTGCCCCAGATGTGGCCAACCACACACAACAGTCAATAGGCATCATGTGGGCCGCATGCACATGCGGATGCATGACTGATTATAGAAACCGTTTGTGGGATGCTTCGTGTACAGACAGATTTGTCCAAGTGGGCCAACTGACTTTTGATGCTTGGAGTAAAACTACTGTTGGTGGTTGCTAACATGTGTGACTGGAGATGAAATATTGAAATTGTCTAGATTGTAATTACTGCTGGATAACTACATAGACTTGTTGGTGAGTTAGAGAAATTTGCGCTCTGTTGGGAACAATCTGTTTTGAGGTAGTGGTCAGAACAGTTTAGTGATTGGTTTATGGCACAACCAGCCTCAGATCCAGGTTCTTTTGTTTTTACATCGCATGTTATATGTTTGTGGGGCAGGACTGTTGTTCGAAGGTTAGAGTTTCTTGCCGATGTAGTTGCTTGTTCGGCAAATATTCGGTAGTGGCTAGAAACCTCATTGAGCGTAGGTTGTTATTGCATTTCAATTCAGCGTCTTAGCTTCTACTTGTTTTGCTGTCACCAGTTTTCTCTTGCCTTAGCTGTGCATGCAGCCACTATTTTATTTGTGCTGAATTATTGTTGGAGGAAATATAGTTTTATTTGTAATTAGGGGTCGTTGGTTTCCATTGTTTCTTTGTCATTAATTCCAAGGAAGCTTCAGTATGTAATGTGTTGACGATACCATGGATCTCAGACCCTCTGCTTGCACAAGGGCTGCGGTGGGAGGTTGGTTTTGTAGGTTATGAAATGTTCAGTTGGTTGTTGTCTCTTTCTGGTTGGCATAACTCTCCACTGGGACGTGCCTGGCCAGGATCACAGGATCGGATGGGCCCACTGTAACGAGTGTGTGGTCGTGTAGAAATAATAGAATGTATGCTCAAGAGGTGTGTGAACTAGTGCCTTACTCACTTTAAAGTTTGGCATCGCTGACCCTCAAAGGCTAGATCAGAGAGGGCCAGCAGTGTACTACACTTTCGGGCGGCGAGATGAACTTCTATGAATTACGGAGCTAACCAGACGAAAGTAGCAAGCCCCACTTATAATAGCTTCGCATGTCACGACGTCTATACGAGGAACGAAGAACTCCTTCGGGGGTAAAGGGCTTTATTTATGGTTTCTTGGGATTCATTAAATAATTTTTATTTTTAATTACATATTTTTTTTAGTGCTGCTTAATACCTACGCTAATAATTTCTGGATTATTCCGCATTTATTGCATGCCTGGTGATGATATACTTGAGAATCAAGAAGTTTATCGATAGAAAACACAGTTCTCGATCTTCTGGTAGGTGTTAGTGTGGCCACCAGGGGTGAGCTGTCAATCAACTAGGCGTATCTCCCCCATACCCACCGCAACCAATCTGCCTATGCTGGTCTCGTACGCTTGCAGACGCATGAGTCACCAGGCTGCTGGCAAGCATCAGTAGGATCTTAAGGGTTGGGAGAACGGATCACCGAGCCGCAACATGAGTTTCTGTCCTTCCTAACTGCCTGTCGGAATTAGCCTTTTATAGCCACTCTTGACGCATTCTGCGTCCCTATATTTTATTCGTCAGAACACACGCTCTGGCGAAGCTCGCAGGCGGACGACCGCAATAAGGATTAAGGGTTTTGCGGACATGATGAGGAGAATTGTGCCAGGACAGCCCGGCGGAACGACCACGTGCGGAGGAAGGCGGATGCAGCTGCATCCCGCAGCTGCCAAGGGACGCTGAGCCCACACCAGCGGCTGAGTCTGTCCCGGGCTAGTTTCCACCATAAACATTGAGAGCTTTTAGCGGGCATGCTGGGGAGAATAACGACACAATATCCGGAGGCATAAGTGCGCCGAACCCAAGAGGCCACCCAAGAGTTCCCGCATGTGCAGAACGGAACAATAAACTTCCAGGTCAGAATCAAGGGGCGACGCCAGGCCGACTGCGGACCACAGGAGCAGCGGCCACGTGTTTTACGACTCAGGGGGGACGCGGCAAGCACCCCGGCCACGTGCAGGGACGGTGCAAGTTGAATATGGCGATGGAGCCTACAAAACCACGAGAAGGAGGGAGGAACGGGGCAGTCAGTCGAGGATCGAGCAGCCAGTCAGTCAGTTGGAAGACCTAGAGCGAGACGTCCGGTTCGGAACCGGACGACATCAGGCAGTCAGACGCGAGCAGTCAGTTGAGAGACGTCAACGAGTCAGTCAGTCGGAGTCAGTCGAGGATCGAGAATGCATCACGACGTCGACCTCAGTCGGAGACCATCAAGCGGGACGTGCGGCGGGAAGAATCTGAGAAAAGTCAGTCAGACTTCGTCAAACGAGAAGGGTGGACCGGGACCCGAAAGAAAACGAGTTCGCCAAATGCATCAAGACGTGGACCTCAGTCGGAGGCCGTCAAACGGGACATACTGCGGGAAGAATCCGAGAAAACGACAGCCGGCCGTCGCTAAACGAAGAGGGCTGAGTGGACCCGGGAGGAGGAGTTCCGAGAGCAGGCCGAGGGAAGACAGCGCCGCAGTGTCAGATAAGTAGTTCTACACCAGGTGTGAAGAATCTTCCCCCCCCCCTCACGACTCCAATCACGGTGTCAAACCATACGTAGCCTACATAGAAAAAAGGGAGGGGAGTTGTCTCGTGAGTTCATGTACCAGTTAACCTGTTCAAGCAACAATAAAACTCGATTATGTGAACTCGCAAATAAAGTGTAATTTATTAGTAAATTGGACCTAGAGACAACAGTGTCGACGTATTCCTACGCCCTATCACTGAGGGCTAGCATCAAGTGCTGGCGCCTCACGCCGCAGAGTAGATTCAATACCTACTTCCAAACTTCAGCATTGGCAGGTATCACCCTTAATACGACAAAAATATCAGATGACTTACACTTTTAATAAAATTTGTCACAAACAGAAGTGTTAATTACTGCATCAAGACGAATGATTGCTGTATGTCCTGTGTTTACCATTCCATGGGAAATACGGGCATGGAAACTGCAGATTATATCTACATCGGTTAGGCGCTGGCAGTTTTACTTGCGACGTGTTCCTTATTTAAGGCTTAAATTATACTAGCGAATCGGCCCGGCTTCGCCTGGTTACAATTGAGTTTTACTGTGTAACACTAATAAACAAATTGGGAAAAAACAATTAATTTATGTGAAAACAGAATTATAAAATTATACTATGTCGGCTTAGGTTTTTAACTGATTACGGCAATCCAAAAGGAAGGAAATATTTTTTACTCGATAGCCAAGAAGTAGGGTATTGTTTTTGGAGTGTATCTGTGCAACTATAGCGTAGTTACCACATTTCCGCTTTCCAGCGTCGATGTATGAAAATCAAAACTTCAGTTTCATCAAGTTGTAGCTTTTGAAATAAGTATACCTATGTACTACTTTTGCGCTTGGCTGAGGGATCTGAATATATCACCAAAGTTAAGCAACGTTCCCAGCGGCACAAATTTGGATGGGTGACAGTTCAGTGGTATAACATCTGAGCGCTTCCGGGCTTTGGAGGGTACGTTAAATATTTGGTCCCAGTTGTTATCGATTGATAGCAGTTATTAAACCATTTCAGAGGTCCTTGGTCAGCCTGATTAACTCTGACACCAGAGGAAAAAATATTTCGGTCGCTTTGCTAGCCGTTGCAGAATTACGTTTTGTTGTTATTCCACAGGAGCCGTACAATTTTCAGGAATAAAAAGTATTCTATGTTCTATTCCAGGACCTAATGTACCTACATGCCAAATTTAATCAAAATGCGTTCCGCCGTTATGGAGCTGAGTGGTAACAAATATACACACACAGACTTTGGCATTTATAATATTAGTAGTATATAACGTCAAATAAACAGAAATTAAAAAAGGAGGCCGAATTTTAAATTTTTTTGCAGATTTAAATAAGTGAATTTCCACCCTCCCTCCCTTCTCCGAATTGTGCTTTCGTCTAGAAAGCAAGCGAACACCCTCAGATTTCATGACACGTCGTTACCGATTGTGGAGAATACCTGTAGTATTGTTTTAGGGTTAGTATTTAGAGAATAAATTATTGAATACTTGGCACACACATTTCTGACACGAGAATATTTTTCTACATGAATTAATTGTTGGCAAAATGAATTTCCCATACTTCTTCAATTGAAGTAAATTACACAAAAACGACAAAGGTAAAAACACCTACGACTAATTTAGTGGATTTCAAAACATATTTAATTAATTTTCCTGGTGATTCCAAGATGTAATCTGAGTTATATATTTATAACAAAGACTGTGGAAAAAAATAAACTATTAGATTTATAAATTGGATATGTAGGGATGGATGATAAGCTTATGATTAAGGGATAAAACCGCAAAAATATCGACTGAGTATTTTCGTACAATTTAAATAAAGTAATGAAGAGGCGAATACTTTTAAATCTTTGCAAAATGTATGTTTTCCACAAGTGAACGAGATAACAACAATTGATAATCAGAAGGAACGAATATTTAAGTCTAATATTTTATAGTAGTTTTCAAATGAATTAACTACTTCGTTTTGTAGTGAGATCAGTTTTCTGTTTATTATGAATATTTTTAATTTGAGACTTAGGCTAATTTTGGAATTATACTTGGGATCGTAGGAGTTAAATATCCCTTGCCCTCTTCGGCAGTTGTGGTCAGTTTGCACATCGACAGTAGAGCGTTCTGGCAACACTGGCAGCCAGGCGTGACCGAGAGCTAACAGGAAACGCCGCCGTAAACGCATTATCGCGGTCCGTCCGGCTCGGTGGCGATTGTGGCGCCGCTTGCGGGTGGCGATCTAGTTGCCACAGGCGCCGCTGATTTGCCCCGCTAATTACTCAGCATTCACTCGCTCTCCGGACAGTTATCCACATTCGCTATAAATAAATACAGTACAGCTTGTGCGTCTTTGAAATAAATCAGAATGGCATTGTCACATAAAGCCGATACTAGTATGTATGTTGCGTATTATATTTCCTTTATTAAAAATAACAATGCTAAAATAATCTAAAAGCAGACATTGTCTTTTCTCTTTAAATAGATTTTCAGGGTAATTTTCAATAGTTCAATAACGATAACAAAACCTCAGTACAAAATGCTTGCCAATACAAATATAATCCCAAATGTTAATAAAATTTATACAATTTGAATTGCTTTCACACTTGGCCTGGTGATATATTTTCACTCCAAATAATTTTGTTAGCTATTATGTATTTGACTTTCGAAAATTTTTCAATTGTTGCTGCATGAGAGGGGAGGAGGGGACGGCTAATCACGTGGTGGTTTCACACTAAACGAAAACTAACCTTGTTATACTTAAAAATGTCACATACGTTAGGTTCTTACCCAGGACTTGAACCCAACAAACCATCTCTCTGTATACTGGTGTTCCAATCAACTACGTCATAGAAGTCAAATTTTTTAAGTATTCTACCTTAAAGTAGGCCTACTCATCATACATGTTAAAATGGATATATCAGTAATCAAGGTATTCATTATTTCTATAATATTAAGAGCGTGTTATTATTTATTTATGAATTAAACTTATATTGTTACGGGCTCGCTGATTTGCATCCCGCGCGAGTGAGTGGAAGTGAAGGACAGCAGTTTTATGATAGCGGCGGCAGGAAGTCAAAGGATTATTTTGAATGAACATGCGAGCGATAGGCCGGTGGCCGCGTATCTGTTACAGAAAACGAGCGGACACAATAATCCCTTTTGCGGCGCATGCTGCTGACCCTGGCTGTATTGATTTCTGTGTTTATATGAAGAATGCTCTGGATTACTGACCTCGTTCTCTCAGCGTCACTCGGGGTGCGTTGAACCTTCCAAATGGCCAGGTCGAACGATATAAATTGTGACAGGCCTCAGAGCCGAGTAGTTGATGAGTGAATGAATGGCTGAGTTCCGAGCGATATAAGACGAGCAGTGAGAGAAGTGACCAGCGGAAGGGAAATCTGCGACTGCGAGTATCAAGCAGTGAAGGGTGTGGCTGGCAGGTTGGACTATTGGACTAGATACGTGAGTGAAATACATTACAAATGGTCGCAACATACAGACTGAAAACGGTTTAATGATGAGTATGAGTTAATTGACTGTAACCGAACAGAGACAACTCCATCCCTCACCAATTCAGATACGCCAATCAGGCGTTTTTTATGTAACAATATGTTAAAACAATAATTCATAGACACTTAATAGTAGAATGATAAAGCCAATTCTGGGACAAGGAAATGGGGAAATGCACCAGCCGCCAAGTTGTGACGTCACCCAACCTCCATATTGAATCTGGGTGACCTTGACCTGAGACCTTGACCCTATGACCATGACCTTAAATGATGTAGAAATAAAAAAAATTAAAAACAATTCTAAAATCCCCTAAAAATAAAAAGAAAATTTAAAACATTCAAAAAATTAAAAAAATTATTTTAAAAACTATTTTAAAGTGTACATGTAAGAGGTCCGGGGTTCGATGGCAAGTGAATCGACTAAGCTCCAGACACGACCGACCCTCGCAAGGTCAGCTGGTGTCCATTTCGTCAGCCATATAAGATGTCGATGACCTTGACCTTAGCAAATGACGTTGACCCTATTACTGTGACCTCGAATAACCTTCAACACGAAATATACCCAAACAAACCCAAAAATCCAAAAAATTTCCAAAATAAAAAAAAAATTCCAAAAACACTACACCAATACCTAAGACCTAAGACTCAATATTCAAGACCCAAGACCCTAGACTCAAGACTTATGACCCAATAGTCACGACTAAAATACCCTTGACACAAGACTCAAAAACCCTTGACTCAAGACTTAAGACTCGAAGACCCTTGACTCAAGACTCAAGACCCTTGTCTTATGACTCAAGACCCTTGACCAAAAATTGAAGACTTGAGACTCAAGACGCAAGACCCAAGTCTCAAGACTTAAGACTCAAAACCTTGACTCAAAATCCTTGACTCAAGACTGAAAGCCATTGACCCAAGACACTTGACCACATGACCCACGACATTTGGACATAAGGACATAGACATGGGGTCACCATGTCTATGTCCTTAACCTTTCAGCTATCTTGTTCCAAGAAATTTCTTCTTCATGCTCTGTCATTCTATCTTGATACTCCATGCTTTGTCATTCCATCTTGCTTCTCTCTTTCTTCTCTCTCCCACCTCTTATCTCTCTCAAACCTTTTTTGTCCGCCATATTGAATGCCATCTACTGTAGTTCCCTCACTGCCTGCTAGGTGTGCCGGTGTCGGCCATGTTGTTGTTTATTGCTATTAGAGTTCGCAGGTGTAGCCGATCGCTCTACAAGCCAGTGTGTATATTAATTTATTTATGAATTTGAGGGTGAAGTGTAATTGACCATTTACGAGAAGGTGTAAATAGGGTATGTAATTATTCAAGTAATTAAACAATTTTGTTTTCTTTCGATTTTTTATATATAAATTTTAAGATAAATCAAATCTAAAATATGCCAGACCCCAAAAACACTTTCAACTGTATATAACGTCACATTTTTAACTCTTAAATGTCTTTATTACAATTCGAATATGCATTGAGGCTTTGTATTTATTTTTACAGTTTTTGAAGGCAGGAGGTAACCATACAACACTTCTCATGCCATTTTGCTTGCCCTCAAACTTACCGCGTACATGTTTTAACCATGTGCACAGCTCCACGACTTGGAACGGGCAGTGTTAGCATTTTTACAGGTACACACCTGCATGGTGTCAAGTAACCTGTGTTAGCTTATGTTATTAAAAGTCGTTTTCTCACGTCCACACCTCCGTGGTGTCTGCTAACTGTGAAGTATCTGCATGTAGGACTTTGCTCCCGTGTGTTGCAACACGATCTCCATGCCGCACTCGACAATTAACTACGGCATGCTGTCCATCCAGCAGTCACTATGAAACGATTCGTGGATTGGTGTTTGGATTTTTGTGTGAATTGTTGTGTTGATTGCTGTGTGGATTGGTGTACAGATTGCTATGTGGATTGGTATGCAGATTGCTGTGTGGATTGGTGAGTGTATTGCTATGTTGATTGCACATGGATTGCTGTGTAGATTGCTGTGTAGGTTGATATGTGAATTGCTGTGTGGATTGGCGTGTGGATTGATTGTGGTGCATGTGGTGCTGATTGTGGTGGATGTGGTGCTGATTGTGGTGGATGTGGTGCTGATTGTGGTGGATGTGGTGCTGATTGTGGTGGATGTGGTGCTGATTGTTGTGGATGTGGTGCTGATTGTGGTGTATGTTGTGCTTATTGTGATGTGTGTGGTGCTGATAGTGGCTTATGTGGTGCTAATTGTGATGTGTTGTGCTGATTGTGGTGCATGTGGTGCTGATAGTGGCACGTGTGGTGCTGATTGTGGTGTTTGGTACTGATTGTGGTGTTTGGTACTGATTGTGGTGTTTGGTGCTGATAGTGGTGTGTGGTGCTGATTGTGGTGTTTGCGGCTGATTGTGGTGCATGTGGTGTTGATTGTGGAACATATGGTGCTTATTGTGGTGTGTGTGGGTTGCAAGTAAAAATAAATTCCCTTTATTTTAAAATAAAATTATATAGTCCTACCTTTAAAGCTGAAATGTAGATATCTTATTTAATAATATCACATTAAAAACATATATGCAGGTCCATCGGTATATATTTAATCACTTCCTGGGTAAACTGTATTTGTACTTTGCACTAAAAGTGTCTAGAACTACAGCAGGTTCCCACCATGTTTCGCCATTGTTCGTTCTACAACTTGAACTTTGTACTGAACAATGCAACACAACAGCAGGACCCCACTATGCTTCCCAAATTGTCGTTGGGCGATTTGAACTTAGCACAAATTTTCAGTGGAGGAAAATAGTTCCAAAAATGTGATATAAGCTAGAAACGCGCCTACTTCGTTCCATTCTGCCTTGTGAATTTTCTGTGTACGATTCCGAGTGCTTCACCTCTACTGTCATCTTGAGTCTATAAACAATTTCATTCGAGTCGTCGGGAGAATCATCAACCATCTCATCAGATGCTTCACCAACAATATAAACATAGTCATTATCAACAATGCTGTCTTCATGATAGTCTTCACCTCCTGTTTCACACTTTATAATAAATTTACTTTTATTTGCAGCAGGAACTGTATGGTCATCAGTATGTAGAGCCAATGATATTTTGTTGTGAGGTTCATCTATTTCACGCGAAAGTCTTACAAGTGTATATTTCGCGCGAACCACTCTACTACACGAAACAGGTCACTCATTCCGCCTTTAGCATTAAATATCTCACCATAATCGCCTGTGGAATCAGTCCCCATCGATGCAGCAAGAGGTATTGACAGCATCACTTACTGTCTTTGAAAAGGGGAATCCTTGCAGTTCTTGGTATGGTTTTTGAATGTGTCACCTTGCATAAACTACTTGTGTCCATTGTCCTAATGTTTCCTCACGAGAAAATGACTCTTCGAAAAGGTGGTTGTCTCATGTTGCCGAGCATTTTGACTGAAGGTGAAAACACGGTCGCAGAATCGACATCGACAACAATCAGACAGCGATGATGCAGGGCACGATTCCATGTTCGTTGAAGTTAAAGGCAGGCCTTTGTATACACAATTCTTCTTCACAGCATGAAAGGAGTGCGCTTCCAAATCGATGTTCACCTCGCACTGTCAGAACGACAAATCTAATTTTTCTATATAAAGGTGAATAATTTTACGATGAAGTGCCTAGCTTGTGCCCACAGAAGGCCTTCTGCAATAAATATCTTTTAAAATATGAAAATAGTATATGGGGGCACTCTGAGAAAACCCACATTCTAATTCACTACATAATAATACATGCAGATACTTTTATGACAATGTATTATTTTAATATGCTTGTAGGCATATATTTATATAGATATAAAATTTCTGTCGCATTACGAGAAGGAATGCCCGTGAACTAGAAACAACTGCAGCACACTGATGTCGTACAGCTTGGATAACCATAAGCTAAACATTGATCCTGTCTTATTCTTGTTCCGGCCACCAGTTGAATCAGACAGAATAAATGAGTTCTCGCAAGTCAGTAAATTCCTATCTTATTTTCTAAGGTGTCATAAAGAAATGAAGCAACTGAATGTGCATCTTTCTTGGCCTGATTTTCCATTAACCATACATATATGATGCGTTATCATTATGCAAATGCACATTGAACACATACAGCCCAATAAATCTCTTGTAGAACTGCCTTCTTACATTAAGTTTGGGTAAAGGTAAGTTCTGCGCATAGTCAAATTCCAATACAAGTCTTCTTGAACTTGTTTTGATTCTTCTATAATGTATTTTCATGCCATTGTACCGCAGTAGTCGGAAATAATATGTGCGAGCAAACATGGCATCTGGCAGGGGACCAGTGGACTAGCCACCATCTTGGATCAGCCACCGTGGATGACCGTGACCTGCGTACTTGATCTCCATCTGCAATCATGGATAACCTTGACATATATCTGCCATCTTGGATGCCATCATGGGCGCCATCTTGAAAGCAAACATGCTGCCATATTGGATGACACCTCATGCTCTATAATTTCACCTCGAAATCTTGTTTTTAGAATTTTACATTTTGCTGCTGTCATTCCACCTTGGTACCTCCTCTATCATTCCTTCTCATCTATTTCTCTCTCTCAACACACCATCTTGGATATCATCTGCTGTTGCTGCCATCTTGGATGTCTGTAGGACACCATTTGGTTTTGTCTTCTGCCATCTTGGTTCTCATATCGTCTGATAGGTTGTGGTTGTATCGGTCGCCATATTGATAGTTTTTTTCATTGCCTACCAGGGGCGTTATATTGGTTCCCCCACTGTCGGTTGGGCAGCACTAGTGTCATTTGATGTCGTCATCAGCTGCTAGGAGCGCCGGTGTCGGCTTGTGGTTAGGCGATATTCCATGTGCTGTGTGCAGACACTCACCTCTATCGATGTGATATTGTTTAATACAATATAAAAAGCTGTGGAGGTGAGGAGCGGCGTACTGCTGTACCTTGGATTTGTAGACTAACACCCTAGTCAACTGAGTTACCAGGACAGGGATGCCAGTATAGGTCTAAATTATGTATATATAAAAATAGCAACCATTTAAGATATAGCTGCCAAATTCATATCATAGACATCGCCCCTGACATCGATGATAGAGGTTGGGTCAATTGTGCCTTAAGCCCTCTTTTAAGTATACTTATCAATAATTTCAGAATGGTTTGAAATATAGCCACCTAATTTATATCATAGACATAGCCTTTTATGTCAATCAGGTTGGTAGGATCAGTCATGCTATGAGTCTTATTATAAACATTGTTAGCCATAATTTCCGAACTGTTGAAGATATAGCCACTAAATTCATTACCCCTGATGACGAACAGGGCAGTAAGTCAAATACGCCTTAAGCACTTTTATAAGAATAGTTGGCCACCATTTCCCATCCTCCAAAGCTATAGTCACCAAATTAATAGCATAGGCATCAACCCCCGACGACGAATAGAGTGGTGGGGTCAAGCATACCTTTTGCCCTCTTATAAGCATAGTTGCCCCCACAATTCCTCATACACCAAAGCTTTAGTCACCAAAATCATATCACAGGCATTGTTTGCATGTAGTCGTACACATCATACTCGATTTCACATCGTCAGTGGTTTGCATCGTATTCAAATATATACGAATTCAAATACTTGTAGAACTGCTAAGGCTGTCCCCTCACTGCCGACCCGTCACTGCCAACCCCTCACTGCCAACCCCTCAGTGCTGACCCCTCACTGGTGACCCCTCTCTGCAGACCACTAACTTCAAACACCTCACTGCTAACCCCTCAGTGCTGTCCCCTCACTGCTGACCTCTCAGTGCCATTTCCCATCCACCAAAGCTATAGTCACCAAATTAATAACATAGGCATCACCACTGATGACGAACAGGGTGTTAAATCAAAATCCTTAAGTATTCTTATAAGCATAGTTGGCTGCAATTTGTCATCTGCTGAAATCAGAGTCGCCAAATTCATATCACAGGAAACTCCACCACTCCATGACAGTGACCTTCAACTCCCCTTCATTCCATTCCACTCATTTAAGCAAAATGAGTCTTACTAAAAAATCTTCAAGCAACAGAGTTTAAATAGCAGATTACAAACAAATAACGCAGATGCAATAAATTGCGACAGTTCAACCATCCTCTGATATGAATTGAAAAACAAGATAATTAACCACCAAAACTGTGAGAAATGATTAAACAAACTGTTAGTTTCCTTTTCCTTTATCTCGGAGCATATTTTGTTTTTTCTTTTTTTCTCATAAACTGCCCATATCACAAATACAAGCATTATGAAAATGCAAATAACCAAACAGGCTTTAAAACATGTTATAATTATAATGTTTGCAATTATAATTACAGGAAGTCACATTTCATAAAGGGCTCCCTGGGCAATACAAACTTATCCCAAATATTATAAAATTGCAATATTACAGAGTATATAAAAACTTATCCTAAAATTTTCCCTATACATGCCCTATAAAATGCCCTCATCAAACATAGCAGGATATGTCTTCTTTCAAGTTATAATGATCTCATCGTGAGGTCCCTATTCATTCTCTCTCCCAAGACGAAAGACAACCCCCTTTTATAGTCGGGAAATACGTTGACCAGGGTGTTGAGGAACATTCCAGAGTGTTTCGCTGTGGTTCGAGTCAAGAAACATACACATCTTGATGACGTCGAAAGTAGCATCGGACATTTGCTAGAAGCCATCCAAACACATTGCTAGGGAGGGGGGCATCGGCAGGGTGAGAGGTTGGGGCAGCCTTGAGCCTCCAAGTCGACAGTCAGCGCACGCCTGCCAAGCCACGCACCCACATCGGCACCAATATCCACGACGACTTACGTCAAATAGGCCCCAAATAGGTGTTAGGGCTTACAATTTCTGCGGTGATATTAATGCTGGATGTACGGTGTTCAAGCACCGTAACAAGCTATTACCCCCGATAAGGAACTGGGCAGGGGGGCAATTACGCCTTAATCAATATTATAAGCATAGTTGACAATCAATTGCCATTCACTGAACTATATTCACAAAATTCAAGTCATATGCATTGCCCCTGACAACGATCAGGGTTGCTATGTCAATTAAACCTTAACCCATCTCATAAGCAGTGTTAGTTATACTCTCCGAAATGTTTAAGATTGTAACCAAATTCATATCACAAACATCACTTCCGACATAGAACAGGGTAGCTGGGTCAATTATTCCTTAACCTATCTTATTAAGCATTCTTGTAAGCATAGATGCATGCCATTTCCTTATAAGCATACTTGACAGCCATTCTATATACATTCAAGATATGGTCAACCAATTTATATCACAGGTATTACTCCTGACTTCGATCAAGGTGATTTGAACAATTAAGACTTAAGCCTTTCATTAAAAATGTTCAAAATTAATTATAGCACATGACATGTCTACAGCCTCGTTTATATAGAAGATACTTACGATTAATGTTTAAGTGCCCATATTATAATTAAAAAAAAAATATATATATATGTATTTAAGAAAATTTTTAAACTCATATTTGTGTGATTTATCTACAATCCAGTATTTTTAAAAAGAAATTCGAAAATGTAGGCATACTGGAATATTAATTGCCTCCCTATGTCAGTTTTCCCATTGTATTAAAGATGAATACCTATAATATAGTGACGAGGTTTTCAATCATGATTATAGTGCATGGTGTGTCTTCGGTTGCGAATATTTTCAAAACTTGTTCAAATACCATGTTAAGTACTAATATAATTGTATAAATAAAACAGTTTGTCTATTTAAATCCTAAGTGGAAAAACTTAGAGACCTTAGTATATTGTGTTGCATGTCTACTGATGTATATTTTTAAGGTGAATTCAACTATATCAGAACCGACGAATGCATGTCTACATCCCGAAGCCATATTGAATTTAATAGGAATAACTGTGCCTGAAGGATTCAAAAGTATATATGGAAGCTGCCTATCCATACATTAGTAGCACAAACACTATTTGCGGGAATTGTATAAGATTTCATTAAAGTAAATTACTTTATAGTCATACGCATTTTTACAACAGCTATAGCAATAAATGTGTCCGATGAACTGAACATTGCATTGTAAATGCTTAAAATAAATAATGGTAAAGAACATTTTAGCCATTACGAAGATTCGGCAGCCGATATTTTCCGTCAACCTTACAGACACACTTTTTTTCCCCATCATCCATCTTGTTTCTGTCCAAGCATAGTGTGTCTGGCAACCATCTAGGGTATTGGGTGAGGACATGTGGTCTTATTGTCTGTAAACTAGGACATGGCACTCGGGTGTGGACCAGTGAAAAGGTGACCACATTGTATCTGTCCAACATCTTGTTTCTGTCCAACCATATTGTGCCTGGCAACCACCTAGGACACGGGTCATGGGTGAAGACCAGTGGTCGTATTGTGTTCGTCCTTCAATTAGGACATGACACTCGGTTGCGGACCAGTAGACTGGTAACCATATTGTACCTGTTTACCATCTTGATTATGTCCACCAATATTGTGTCCGGTCATGGGCGAGGACCAGGGAACTGGTGGTCATAATGTGTTTGTCAATCATCTAGGACATGGAACTCGGGTGTGGACTAGTGGATTGGCAACCATATGGTATCTGTCCTTCTGTCCAACCATATTGTGCTTAGAAACCATCTAGCACATAGGTCATGGGCGAGGACCATTGGTCATATTGTGTTTGTCCATCATCCAGAACATGACACTTAGGTGTGGATCAGTGGACTGTTGACCTTTTTATGTCAGTTATACACCTTATTTCTGTCTACGATATTGTTTCCGGCAATCGTCTAGGTCATGGTTCTCAGGTGTGGACCAGAACTAAATATCTTAGGAAAATTGCATTGCATTTTTTTGGCAGTCGGTGAAGGTATGCATGTAGTAGTACTCAATATACTCTATTTCACAATGCCGGTGGCTTGTATTATGTTCAAGCACACACAAAATTTGACTCCTGCTGAGACTGGCTCCTGCTGAGACTGGCTCCTGCCGAGACTGACTCCTGGCAAGACTGACTTTTCACACTATTTCAATTCGCAAAAAGTTAAAACTGTAATATTTAAATGTGATGGGGGAAAGAAAAGATGGAGACGAGAAAAACCTACACTCTTAGCAATGGTGCATGACATACACTGGTGAGTCAAAAAAACTGGTATAGGCGTGCGTATGCAAATAACAGAGGTATGGAACCAATCAGAGTAACGCGATGCGGTCGGCATCGCCTATATAAGACATCAAGCGTCTGGCAAAGTTGCATGATCTGTTACTGCTGCTACAATGGCAGGCTATCAAGATTTAAGTGAGTTTTAACATGGTGTTATAGTCGGCGCACGAGGGATGGGGTATAGCATCTCCGAAGTAGCGATGCAATTTGGATTTTCACGTACGACCATTTCACGAGTGTGCCGTGAATGTCGGGAATCCGATAAATCATCAAATATTCGACATCGTTGCGGCCAGAAAAATATCGTGAACGAACGGGACAAACGACGACTGACGAGAATCATTAAACGTGACAGACGTGCAACCCTTTCTCAAATTGGCACAGATTTCAATACTGGGGCATCAACAAGTCCCAGCATGCGAACTATTCTAACTACCATCGTTGATATGGTCTTTCGGAGCCGAAGGCGCACTCGTGTACCGTTGTTGACTGCACGACACAAAGCTTTACGCCTCGCCTGGGCCCGCCAACACCGCCATTGTACCGTTGATGACTGGAAACACGTTGCCTGGTCTGACGAGTCTCGTTTCCAATTGTATCGGGCGGATGGGCGAGTACGGGTATGGAGACATCCTCATTAATCTATGGACCCTACATTTCATCAGGGGACTGTTCAAGCCGGCGGAGGCTCTGTCATGTTATGGGGCGTGTGCAGTTGGCGTGAAATGGGACCCCTGATATGTCTAGATACGATTCTGACAGGTGACAGATATCTAAGTATCCTGTCCGATCACCTGCACCCATTCATGTCAATTGTGCATTCCAACGGACGTGAACAATTCCAGCAGGAAAATGCGACACCCCACACGTCGAAAGTTGCTACCGAGTGGTTCTAAGAACCCTCTTCTGACTCTAGACACTTCCATTGGCCACCTAAATCACCAGACATGAACATTATTGAGCATATCTGAGATGCCTTGCAACGTGCTGTTCAGAAGAGATCTCCACCGCCTCTCACTACTGTGGATTTGTGGACTGCCCTGCAGGATTCATGGTGTGAATTGCTCCCTGCATACCTTCAGACATTAGTCGAGTCCATGATACGCCGCCTTGAGGAATTTCTGCGTGTCGCGGGGGCCCTTCGCGATATTAGGTAGGTGTACCAATTTTTTTTGGCGCTTCAGTGTATTATTTAGTGATTATGATACATTGCACATCGCAATGCGTCTGTAATGAAAGTTATTAAGATAGTATCACACTTTAGTTTATTTTTACTGCGAAGCAGCTCTCAAGACTTCTTTGTTAAAACCCGCCCCTGTGTTGATTAAGTGAATGGTCAATTATTGTTTGGAATTAATAATTACACGCCTGTAATCCTCTGGAAAACCCAAAACCGAGGCTAACCCATGTTCAGTCTATAAAAGCAGTTTGTACCACCACAAATAATCTATAACTTTTTCTCTCGTCGAAAGTACATAGTGAAAATGATGGGATGCTGTTCAAGCAGAAAGAAAATTTTATCAGCTTTCGTGACATATGAATAGTTTCACTCAATTGCAGCACTTGACAAAGATACTGTGCTTGCATACCTGCCTAATGAAATCCTTCTCTCTTATGCACGACACGAAATACAATCTGTCTACAAATATATATCTGCCTATTTGCAACAGGATGAATAGATTCTTGGCTGTCTCTCGTACCTGGAGTGTTTTCAAGGAAATGTTACTCTTACAGGCACAACACATTCTAGGTGATGGTGTAAGACACATCGGGAGAGTGCTGCAGAAAAAAAAACACCACTAGTACTGAAAGATGTACAACTGTAAAGAAAATTGGTTGTCTGATAGACGACTCCGTGTGTAAGACAGTGATTGGTCTAATTATGTCTTGTATAACATTCCACCAACCATGCTGTTTTGTAACTACATAGCAGCAGACATCTACTGAGACATTCGAGATGGGCAAGTTAAACTGCTTGTTGTATTGTGATCTTAGTAGATAAGCATGCATCATATAGGAAGGTTTTCACTTCGTTGACGGACTTGGCGGAAACCAGATCGTCACTATATTCATCTACTGTGTAAGCTGTTATAATATGAATAAGAAACCTGTGGATAACGATAAGTTGACATCGGCAATGGTGCCGCGAAAGCCCGCGGACTCTGGGAGTCGAAGTTATGTAGCAACAGCAGCAGCCGAGTACAAGTATTGTGGCAAAACATTCACGAATATCTCTAATTCCAGGCGACATGAAGCTAGTAACTACTTTTACAGCACTTCATACAAGATTTATTCATGCGATAATTGTAGTGATGTATATGCGAATAAGAGAGGATGTCATGCTCACAGCAGGAATTGTTCTATAAAACAGACAAAATCATAATTGATTTTGGAATGAAGAATGAGTTTGATTATGTAACTGTTATGTTTTTTTTACAAGTCTATAAAATAAAGTTAATGGGTACAAATAACTTCAGCGTTATTCATTTTTTTATCCCTGTTTATAGTAAGCTGTTCAGGAGTAAGGATTAAGTATAATCTGAGGTACATGTACATCAAAGTTGTTATTCGTTTTAGCATCAAATATACATTTTTTCTGATGGTCGTACACAGTGTCTTGATACACACAAATACATGTAAACTGTGATATAAGGCATTTAAATATATGTACATAATTGCTTAGTTTAGTCATTGGCATGGATTTATGTAAAAATTCATTCATAATTTTATTTGAAACAAATGTGAACGTATCACATAAAAAAACACTAAAACTATATTTCACCTAAAATTATACAGTCAGCTTATCATAAGAAACATTTGTACAGCCACGGAAATTTTCGTGTACGCTTTACCATTAGTTTAAATAAATGATTATTCAATCACAGATCGAACCTCCTTCTCACTTTAGTACGAAGGGCTGCTAACGATTGTATCTTCCCGTAAGCACTACCGAATGCCCCTGATATAGCGTATATATGAAGATTAAATGTCTTACAAATTAAAACTCTGTACCGAAGAGAATAAAAAAATGCAGCTGAGAGGAAAATATGTGTCACATCACCTCGGCATATGCCACGGCTTCGTACTAATCAAGAGATGGCTAATTTAAATAGTCATAGAGAGCACTCACATATTATTAAAAAAAACAGCAGAACACTTCAGTTCTCTCCAGCATAGGTAAATCAACTGGCTGGCGGTAAGGAGGTCACTGTCCTGTGTTATTTTTACTCTAAACACTATCAAAACACATTCCTTTGTCAGTAGCACCTGGCTATAGCAACACAGTAGATAAGTACACAGAAACGAATTGTGGTGGTTCCTTTAATGTGGGCGAACCCATTCACCGATTGGTTTTCAGTGAGTTCTGCTTTTCATTAACTACGTATCCAATCCGAATGCATTAGAGTTTTGTGTTATTATTACTACTGCATATATTTTATTGGTCAAAATACACCTTTAATGTACCCATCGCTTTAAATTACCAAATGTCGTCAGTTCGCATCTTTAGCTGAGATACTTGCCATATATATTTCCCAGTTCAAACTAGTGCCAGTGGATTTTTCTAATATCAATATTGTATGCAACATACGAATTGGTTAAAGTAATATCCAGGGGAGATAGACTGAATTTATAGAATTCTTAAAAATATTTATACCAAAGACAGAATAAAAAAAATACTGAAATTGTTACACGGAGAAAAAATAAATTACTGAAAACACACACACAGTTAGAAGTTAAACAACATTTCGCTATATTTAACTCAAAAACCACACACAAATATAACACCAAAAATTAGATTTAAATGCTTGGTTGGCAAGTATAGGAGCAAAAAAATGCGTGTCTCTAAAATCATATTTTTACATGTACCTGCAGACTCAAGGATAGTAGAAAACTTAGCACAAATCCTTCCATGTAACATTTCATGTCCATAAGAACACGCACGCAGTTAGTCAGTTCCAGGTGTAAATCGGCAACATCGTTACGTAAAGCGCGTAAAATGCTTTCAAAGTTATTTAAACACTGGTGAATCTCATCCCCGTAAAACCGATGGGAGGGTGGGTTAGCATCGAGAGGCGGCGGAGAGCACATGTCTTCGCGACAAAGGCATCTTTCAGCATTTGAGTAAGCAACATCAGAGACTGGAGAGTACTGTACCGACACGGATGAGTCCATCACATCGTTGGAAGAAAGAGTCCCCGTTGTTTGCACATGTAAAACAGTCATTTATGGCGATCCATTTTCCAGCTGCGGTACTTTGCCAGCTTCCAGCAGCAGGGAACCTTCAGTTATTTTGTCGCACGCAACCAACTCACCCGTCTGGGATCCATGGAAGGGTGCAGTCTGGGTGCCCCGGAAGGGTGCAGTCTGGGTGCTCCTGAAGGGTGTTTCCGTCGCGATGCTGACTGTTGAAACAGGTGCAGCGCCAGATTCTACCATGGTATCCGATGGTACAGCATCGCATCGCCCTTAGGCGATAGATGCAGAGGCCCCCACCCTCTCGAATAATTACCCTGGATTAATTAGGAGAGCCTCGTAACTCTTAGACCAGAAATCATTCGATGGCATTACGAAGATGGCTGCTAATTTCCTTAAAGTAGGTACAGCACGGAGTCTTCAATACTAATAAAACTATGGCGCATCGACGCCCAAACTAAAGCTTATAAGCGAGTGCCCATTCTTCTCCTATAACGCTCACCCCCCCAACACAGCATGCCACCTTTCGTCATGTGTCTGCACGCCTGCGAATGAAAAAAAATTAATATATTCAATTTTATTGCTAGCTAGGCAGGACCCGTAAATAAGTTAACATTATTATTTTTCTTTATTTATATTAATATATGTATATATACCATTAAAGTATTGCTATTTTGTCAACTAAACTCTGCCAATGGCCAATAACAAAGTAATGGAGTGGGGGGACGGCCAAAGGCTAGTAAATGGAGTGCCAGTTTTCCCCGCAGCTCCCAGGATCGGCTTGGAGAGGATACCAGCGGAACTGCGCTGGCCATCAGCTTTGAATTCGATCCGGGAGAACAGCTAATCATGTATGAGATCGGAAATGCAACTAGCCGCCAGGAAACTCGTATTGAACCCAGCATGGCAATATATATTGATCAGCTTGCGGCGCGCGTGTAACAGGGTACGTCCGAGCGGACGTGGAGAATTACTCCGCGTAAGTTTTTACTGTTTCCTTCGTCCGCTCAAAGTCCGTATACGCTCGTGGCAAGAGGCCCCCTTGCTCCTTCGGTACTACATATTCCCGCGAGCCAACCCTTTGATTAAAATTTTCACTAATATTTATTTTCTCCACACTTTATTTATTTAGCAAAAAATTGTACCATATATTTAAAAAAGAAAAGGTTTACATTATAAATACACAGATAACTAATTTTTTATACACATATGTTTTATTTAGATAAATAAAAAATCATTAATTCATGTAAGATTTGAGAGTCTTTAAAAATTTAATGTGCGAGCCAGAACATGTTCGTAAAAAATTATTAGCAATATTTGACGTTCGATCTGACGCAGTAGAATAGAAATGTTTAAAGTGCCATCTTCCAAATTAAAGTCGGTTGTGGACGAACCTATGTTGGCGGCAGCAGGTGACGTCACACGTTGAAGTTTGCATGGGCACGCTTCACAGTTCCATGCAGGTTCCTCAGAATTTTTATGCATCGTGGTGTCAACATGATGGCTGTGGCACGACCTTCGATGTTTAGTTAGGGCAATTTGAGTCGAAGCCTCGCTGGTATTATTTTGCCGACGTACGCAGACCTGGGTGGAGCAGTCAGGGGCGTGAATTTCGGTGGTCGAAGGAGGAGGGTCAACTTTGCCTTGTCTCGAAGTTGCTGCAAATTCCAGAACCTGGTTCACGGTTGTTGGAAGAGTCGTATCCCGTTTCATGTGATGAACTACGCAATTCCCAGGAGCACAGTATGCTATTAACTGTTGAGTAGGCTCGCAATCACCTGGAGTCACTGAATATAACCAGTGGTCACATCCATCACATTTTTCTTCGTAGGTATGTAGTGATCCAGACTCCTAGAAAGAATAGGTTATTTTAGAGTCGTCCGGATATGACAAGACGTATAGGTTCTCCGGATGAAATGGCGTCATCTTGCTCAAACGGCGAATCGTGCACAACTGGGCTACTAATTTATTTTTGGGTTCTATTTATTCACATAATTGTTTTTCACAATATGGAAAGACATCACCTATACACGTGACTGTAATTTGGCCAGGTATCTTCGTATTTCACGCAGCCTAATGTCATGCATTGGACTTGCAATAGGTATTCGTGCAACTATTGAAGATAATGTTGCATCTATACCAGCACATAACTGTGTTTTTTCCCGACTCTGCATCGTGTGAATTCATGTCTGTAAGCTCGTCTCAAATGCTGGCTGGCATACAAAAATTAATGTTTATGCTATGAGGTATATAACCGTGTTTATATTTCCGTGAAATGAGCATGGCACTCGTAAAGTAACTGGGCGTTTTTCAAAGTGCTCACCAAACAACTCCAATTCGTTTCTTTCCTCATTTTACGAAGGGAAGGACACCGATGATCGTNAACGGCGAATCGTGCACAACTGGGCTACTAATTTATTTTTGGGTTCTATTTATTCACATAATTGTTTTTCACAATATGGAAAGACATCACCTATACACGTGACTGTAATTTGGTCAGGCATCTTCGTATTTCACGCAGCCTAATGTCATGCATTGGACTTGCAATAGGTATTCGTGCAACTATTGAAGATAATGTTGCATCTATACCAGCACATAACTGTGTTTTTTTCCCGACTCTGCATCGTGTGAATTCATGTCTGTAAGCTCGTCTCAAATGCTGACAAAAATTAATGTTTATGCTATGAGATATATAACCGTGTTTATATTTCCGTGAAATGAGCATGGCACTCGTAAAGTACCTGGCATTTTTCAAAGTGCTCACCAAACAACTCCAATTCGTTTCTTTCCTCATTTTACGAAGGGAAGGACACCGATGATCGTCCTGTACGTATATTATTTATAATTTGTTTTTTTTTCTGTTCAGGTCCCGCCACATAAATCGGTCATAAATTGGTCCATGTGGGTACCGCATCAGCAAGTCGCTCAGCACGTTTCCCACCTGATGATAAAGAATCTTTCCTTCGTCTCAGCACAGTTCGTGGTAGTACTTGGTCAACCAGGCGTTTGTTTTCTGTATCCTTTCGTATAACAGTTTCCCTTGGATACGGAGGCTGGAAGTTGCGGGTTCGAGTCACGCCGTGACAATCGGTGCCTGCGATTTCCTTGAGCACGTAGTCGTCTTGGCTCCATAAACCTGGCAAGTTAGAGTACATTTTTACGACTGAAACTTGAGTTCCCTTCCATGCGCATTTACATGCTTAATTAACTGATGATTCCGGCAATCGACCATACAATTTTACACGTGATCGTTCTGCTTCGATGTATCGAAATTTTCAGGGCTCAGGATGGGATGCGCCTCACGTCCGTAATACGATGATTGGAATTGCGAATACATATAATATGGCAGAGGGAAACTCTCTTGGTCGAATGTAGTGTTCAAGACAATATACGGGTAGCTTTTGCTATTCAAAAATATCTTTCCGTTTTTAACTTTGCAGTATTCGAACGTAGACCTGTTGGCTCCAATACTATGCTGTATGTTCGTCTGAAGCCCCAGTATGATGTAGCGCGGTTTTTCTGTGCTGGAAGACGTTTTTACGACCCAGTGATTTCGCGTGACGGCGGACAGGGCCGGCCGGGCAAGTGACCAGGCTCCAACTTCTGAATGCTATTTAGATAACCCTTTTTTCTTGGCATAATTCAACATCCTGACACGTTCGCTGGTGCTCGGGGTCACGTGAGGGACAAACCATTCTATGGTGTTCAAAGTAGGAGAGACGAGCTACGTGTTTTCTCAGACTCCCAACATGGTAGCCAAATGTGCGATGTGGCCAGCGTAATCACCAGCGCCTGCCTCACTCCTATTATTATTTTGTTATAAACTCCGACGAATCGCAGTAGCAAGGAGAGTGGAACGCATACTTCGAACCTGCTTTCGGCGTAAACGGGAACAATGTAGTCATCGTCGATTTCCCAGCCTGTCATTTTTGCTGCAGAGAGATGGTTGGGCGTCACCAATAGGTAATTTTTTATCGACGAGGTTATACCCACATCTCGCGACTGGTCGACCGCGATGCCATTTATCTTGTACATTACGCGCTCGGAAAGTTTCAGAATCCCATTTTGAACCAACTTGCGGTGGTCCGGTGGGTCCCATCTGCCTTCGTTAGCCTGCCTCTTATTCCCACAAAGGACTGGCTAGGCAAGGTGTAAATATCTTGACGCTGTATAGGTATTTGAATCTCCCTTCCGAAAGCGAAAGGCCCGACAAGATAACGCTCGTAACAGTGCATTTCGATTTAATCAAATTTATCTTCGAAGTCTAAGCATTGATCCACGTCGAGGATTTCGTTCAGCATGGCGATTTACTTTCAAATCGAGAACGTGAAGAAACTATGCGTTTTCAGGTGTTAGCGCAACGATTCCTCGTGGCTTACTGATCTCGAGTTCGATGTGCTGCACGCATTTATACATTTTTGTTTTCCCAGCGAAATTTAGTCCAATCGTTTCAGGTACGGGCGCAAAGTGATATCTTCGTTTCAGAAATGTATTAGTTCGTCGTTTTGGTCCACGATTATAATGGCTCCTTCGTGGATGCTCTTTGCGACGATCAGAATGAAAATTAGCGTTTTTGGACATTCTAGGAATTTATATCCAGGACATACGGTGGGGGTGAACTCGTAAATGGTGCTGATCGGTTTCCCATTTACGTAACTGCAACTTGTCAAATTACAGTTTATTCGTTAGACGTTAACCGGAAGGATGTTGACCGCACTCAATGAAAAAGGTTTTTTTTATTCTTCCTACACGCTGGCTTTGAATACCAAAATGGGCCCGATCGTGTCCGGTTACGTGAAATCTACATCTGCGGTGCAAAACATTTGGGCCGTCAGGGTATTCGAATTCCCATGCTGTTCGAATGCAATGTTGTGCGACAGCGATTTCTTTATGAAGTATTCAATATCCTTCAGCATATACGCCCCGGTGGGAATGACGGTTTCCTTCGCTGCCTCCACAAGAAAATACCAAAAAACTGGAATTTTTATTTTCCTAGATGGTGGATATGGAGTTGTAAGTTTGAAAATCCATTACCCCCACACACCATTCCCACTCCATTTCTAAGGGANTTGAATACCAAAATGGGCCCGATCGTGTCCGGTTACGTGAAATCTACATCTGCGGTGCAAAACATTTGGGCCGTCCGGGTATTCGAATTCCCATACTGTTCGAATGCAATGTTGTGCGACAGCGATTTCTTTATGAAGTATTCAATATCCTTCAGCATATACGCCCCGGTGGGAATGACGGTTTCCTTCGCTGCCTCCACAAGAAAATACCAAAAAACTGGAATTTTTATTTTCTAGATGGTGGATATGGAGTTGTAAGTTTGAAAATCCATTAGCCCCACACACCATTCCCACTCCATTTCTAAGGGANCTAGATGGTGGATATGGAGTTGTAAGTTTGAAAATCCATTACCCCCACACACCATTCCCACTCCATTTCTAAGGGAGGGTAAAAGCTGGGTCGCATCTCGGACGTTTTACCACTCAGAATGATAGAAACCGACATACTGGTGTCACAATGACTTTAAACGTGGGCAAAATCGCTTCACCACTGCACGCGGGGAAGATTAAGGAAGATTGTGATCCGTTGTACACTGTAAGTTTATTGTCATTACATTTTAATGTTCAATTACAGAAATTACGCAGTCTCGAAGTCTGAATCCTCCGACAGCCAAAACGACTCCTCCTCCTGCCTATGCGACGGTGACCCCTCCATACTATCTTCCTCCTCACTTTCTAACGAGAACACCTCGATCGATTCGTTAGATACCTCCTCTTTAGGTAACATGATCCATGTTTGACTCCAAAATTCAAAATCGTCCGCCACCACCTGTACACGAGCACGAAATGCATTATCTGTAGGAGGTAAACAATTGCCAATAAACCATATAGGATTATTCCATATTACCATACTGTCTAATCCACATTTAACTGCCAAACGCACTAAACAGCCTTCCATTCATATTATAACTCAGGTTCAAATTCTTCAAAAACAATTACATCATAATTTAAAGTATACAAACTTGAAAAGCAAACATACCTATATCAGGATATAACACATACGCACCTCTTAAAAACCGGTTAGAGCAAAAAGTCATACCTACATTAGGATTTACATATAAATACAACTGTCGTTTCTTAGGTACCCATCAATTTGCAACCCAGAAACAGTGATTCAATATGCCACGAGGATACTACAGTACGATAAGATCCTAGGAAGATATTTAGAATTATTGATGAATTTNCAGTGATTCAATATGCCACGAGGATACTACAGTACGATAAGATCCTAGGAAGATATTTAGAATTATTGATGAATTTATTGCTGACGTTGCTAAACAGGATAATGAATATGTTAAGCAAGTTACTCAGTGTCAATAAAGTTATGTTTTGATTTATTTATTGCATATATTTGGTTTGCAGAGTATGACAAGTAATCGTGGTAGTGGATTGTTAAGAATGTGTTATTTCCGTCGTGCACATAATAGTCCAGCACCTTAATATGCTTATATTAATCAAAAAGATGATCGTGATGTTATATGTTAGAAGACGTTTGCAGTCCATGAAAGTGCTTTAATCAGAATGCTGTTATTTATATTACTCAAGCTCATGTTGCGTATTCACATAAAAAAGTTAAATTTGAATTATGTGATGAAATATGGTTGTTTCGTAAATTGATTGGAGCTTGTGGAGATGTTCATGTTTAAGGTCACGTACATATTGTATATAATGCATAAGTTATAATAAAGTTTGTTTGACCGAAATCGGTTCAGTGGTTTTCATTTTAGGCTAACATAANCAGTGATTCAATATGCCACGAGGATACTACAGTACGATAAGATCCTAGGAAGATATTTAGAATTATTGATGAATTCAGTGCTGACGTTGCTAAACAGGATAATGAATATGTTAAGCAAGTTACTCAGTGTCAATAAAGTTATGTTTTGATTTATTTATTGCATATATTTGGTTTGCAGAGTATGACAAGTAATCGTGGTAGTGGATTGTTAAGAATGTGTTATTTCCGTCGTGCACATAATAAATAGTCCAGCACCTTAATATGCTTATATTAATCAAATAGATGATCGTGATGTTATATGTTAGAAGACGTTTGCAGTCCATGAAAGTGCTTTAATCAGAATGCTGTTAGTTATATTACTCAAGCTCATGTTGCGTATTCACATAAAAAAGTTAAATTTGAATTATGTGATGAAATATGGTTGTTTCGTAAATTGATTGGAGCTTGTGGAGATGTTCATGTTTAAGGTCACGTACATATAGTATATAATGCATAAGTTATAATAAAGTTTGTTTGACCGAAATCGGTTCAGTGGTTTTCATTTTAGGCTAACATAANGTATATAATGCATAAGTTATAATAAAGTTTGTTTGACCGAAATCGGTTCAGTGGTTTTCATTTTAGGCTAACATAACATCAATTTATTCTAAGCTTGGCAACCCTACCTAATATTACCGTCGGGCTGCGGGATAATCCATCCTTTATGTATGTAGCATTTCAAGGTCACGTGATTCGGCCGGTTATAACTGGTCTATGATGTTATCATCTGGGAATGTATATAAGAGGTAGCAAGAGTGTCACATGACACTTCGCTCTGTGCCATTAAAGAATACACATCAGTTTGTTGGGGAAGAAACAAACAAGCCACTTCCCCATGCCAGACCACTGCATCAACGACCAGAAACAGTGATTCAAGATGCCATGGGGACACTACATAAGGAGAAGATAATATCCTACGAAGACATTTAGGAATATTGGAGGATTTAGTGCTGACATTGAGGCCAAAGGTCAAATGTCAAAGGTCAAGGTGACAAGGATACAAGATGGCGGCCAACTGCAGCTTAGCTCCTACGCCAAACGCCGATACCCCAGACATCATAATCATTCTACTTATTCTGACCATCTCGAATGCCTTAGTAAATGTCTGCTGCTATGTAGTTGCAAAACAGCATGGTTGGTGGGCTGTTATACGAGACATGATTCGCCCGATCACTGTCCGACCCACGAAGTCGTCCATCAGACAAGCAATTTTCTTTACAGTTGTACATCTTTTAGTGATGAAGGTGCTGTGTTATTTTTTTTTTGTTTTTGCTGCAGAACTCACCCTATTTGTCTTACGCCAGCTCCTAGAATGTGTTATGCCTGTAACAGTAACATTTCCTTGAAAACACTCCGGGTACGGGAGACAGTAGAGAATCTCTTCGTCCTGTTGCAAATAGGCAGATATGTGTCTGTAGACAGATTGTATTTCGTGTCATGCATATGCAACAATGATTTCTTTAGGCAGGTATACAAGAATGGTATCACTGTCAAGTGCTGAAATTGAGTTAAGCTTTTCATATATCACGAAAGCTGATAAAATTTTCTGTGCGCTATAACAGCATCCCATCATTTTCACTATGTCCTTTTGAAGAGAGAAAGAATTTCTACATTATTTGTGGTGGTACAAACTTCTTTTATAGACTGAAAATGGGTTAGCCTCGGTTTTGGGTTTTGCAGAGGATTACAGGAGTGTAATTATTATATCCAAACGAGAATTGACCATTCCCTTTTACAACACACGGGCGGCTTTACACAAAGTTTTGAGAGCCGCTTCGTAGGAAAAAAATTGTGTGTGTATATCATCTGAGTAACTTACATTCTAGACGAATTGCGACATGCAGTGTATCACTATCACGAAAAAACATGTCGTGCAGCATTGCTAAGAGTATATGTTTTTTCTCGTGTCTATATTTTTTTTCCCCTGTCATACTTAAATATTTCAGTTTTAACTTAATTGCGAATTGACATAGTGCGAAAAATCAGTCTCGCCAGGAGTCAGTCTCGGCAGGAACGAGTTTCAGCAGGAGTCAAAATTTGTGTGTGCTTGAAGATAATAAAAGCCACCGGCATTGTGAAATAGACTATGTTGAGTACGACTACAGGACATACCTTCACCGACAGCCAAAAAAATGCAATGCTATTTTCCTAAGATATGTATAGTCGGTTCACGACCGGAAGATACTTTCTTGAAGCCCTGATAAAGATCTACTTTCAAGCCCATTTCGTATCCTTCCGCCAAAGTTAAACAAACATTGCCATGTGACTGCCATGTGGCAGTCACATGGCAATGTTTACATTCCACTGTGTGTGTACATGTGTTCGTACATGCATGTACCGATTATAAACGTCATGTTTATATTATTAATGGATATTCCACAAGCATAAAGTTTTTAATCTTGAGAATTTCACACAAAATAATAAGCGATGCCAGCGAAAAAACATTTCATTCTNGCCAAAGTTAAACAAACATTGCCATGTGACTGCCATGTGGCAGTCACATGGCAATGTTTACATTCCACTGTGTGTATACATGTGTTCGTACATGCATGTACCGATTATAAACGTCATGTATATATTATTAATGGATATTACACAAGCATAAAGTTTTTAATCTTGAGAATTTCACACAAAATAATAAGCGATGCCAGCGAAAAAACATTTCATTCTATAAACCCAAAATGTGAGTATTTTGATGAATCGTTAGTTGTTGTCTATTTACAATCGATTGTTAGTGACTTTCGATAAATTCCCGTACATCGAAGGCAAGATCATCAGTATTGATCGAAATTGCTACAGACGTTAAAATGGCGTGGGGTAGACTGAGTCGGATCTTTGGCGCAATTGTAAAAACTTATTTAAAAATGGTTGTGACGGTGTTCGACAGGACGGCAGAGTTTGCGAGTGAAGGATTCTACGTCTTCGACAGTGTGAAAACAATTCTTATGTGCCAGTACTGCAACGTTAGAATAGAGTGGCAAAGGAAATACACGTGCACGAAATACATAAAAACAAAAGGAATCAGTACAACGAGAAAGTGAGCACAAATTAAAATCATATGTTATTGAAAACCAAATAATAAAGAGCGGGTGTTAGTAAAACAAGACAAATAAATGAATTATTATAGGTTAAACAAGATAATCGCACAAATTCTCTGGCACGTGTGTCAATCACACCCCGCCAACAACACAAGGAACGAAGGTTAGTAAACAAATGGCCACGTTACTTTCAGCTTGAGCGTGATCATGTGACAATGCAAGAAACGTTGAAATCTAAAAACGTTAGCATCACGTCATTAATAATTGGCATAATAAGATACAAGTCTTTTCGACACCCATTTGTAAGTGATAAATTAACAATTACATTAAAACTTTGGAACTATTTTCTCTCTTTGTGCTGGCAATCTAACGGCATAACTGTATCAGCGCTCGCCACTGTTTGTAATGTTATATGCATGTCGCTAACGTCTAGAGTGTTTTTTCATAGGTTGATTTTCAAAAGTTTCTTCCAGTCGTGAACCGACTATAGTTCTGGTCCATACCTGAGACCCATGACCTAGACGATTACCAGAAACAATATGGTAGACAGAAACAAGATGTTGTACAAACATAAAATGGTCACCAGTTCACTTGTCAACACCCGAGTGCCATGTCACAGATCCTTACCAGACCCAGTATGTATGCTTGTCCTCTGGTCCAGACCTGCGAGCCATGTCCTAGATGGTTTCCAGACCCAATATGGTTGGACAAAAACAAGATGGTTGACAGATGCAATATGGTTACCAGTTCACTGGTCCTCATCCGAGTGCTATGTCCTAAATAATGGTCAAACACCATGTGACTACCAGTTCACTGCTCCTCACCCATGACCAATGTTCTAGATGGTTGCCAGTCACAATATGGTTGGACAGAAACAAGATGGACGACTGATAAAATATGGTCACCGGTCCACTGGTCTACACCCCAGTGCCATTTCCTAGTTGACGGACAACACAATACGACCACTGGTCCTCACCCAGGACCCTAGATGGTTGCCAGACCCACTATGTTTGGACGGAAGCAAGATGGACAATGGATATAAAATTTATTGTATAGAAGGTCAGCGGAAAATATCGGCTGACGAATCCTTGTAACGGCTAAAATTATCGTGACCATTATTTCTTTTAAGCATTTACAATACAGTGTTCAGTACCTCAGGCACATTTATTGCTATATCTGTTGTAAAAATACCTATGACCATAAATAACTTGACTGTAATTAAATCTTATACAATTGCCACAAATTGTTTTTGTGCGGCGCGTCTATGGATAGGCTGCTTGCATGTATGCTTTTGAATCGTTCAGTCATAGGTATTCCTATTAAATAAAATATGGCTTCGGGACATAGATATGCAGTCGTCGGTTCTGATATAGTTGAATTCACCTTAAAAATATGCATCAGGAGACATGCAACACATTATATTTAGATATCTAAGTTTTCAAACTTAGGAATTAAATAGACAAACTATTTTATTTATAAAATTATGTTAGTACTTACCGTTGTATTCGAAAGTTTTGTAAATATTCGTGACCGAAGAAACATCATGCACTATAATCATGATTGAAAACCTCGTCACTATATTTGAGGTATTTCTCTTTATTACAATGTGGAAACTGACATTAGGAGGCAAGTAATATGCAATTCTGCCTTCATATTCGAATTTCTTTTGAAAAATACTGAACTGTAGACACATAACACAATATGAGTAAATATTTTTTTCTTAATTACAAATTTTTTTAATGATCATATAGGTATTAAACATATTATTCGTAAGTTTCTTCAAAATATACATAAATGTAGACATATTATAGGCTATAGTTAATTAAAAAAAATTTCATGAAAGGTTTATTTCTTAGTTGTCTACTTCTTCTTGAACGAATTCAGGAGTAATATCTGATATGTGAATTGTTTGACTATATCTTGAATGGGTATACAATGGCTGTCAACTATGCTTATATGGAAATAGCAGACATCTATGATTATAAGAAGTCTTAAGGGGCACTTGACTCAACCCCCTGTTCATCGTCGGGGATGATGCCTACGTTATGAATTTGGAGACTACAGGTTTGGTGGATAGGAAATCGCAATGAATGGTCACCAGTTAGGGGTCAGCACTGAGGGGTTAGCAGTGAGAGGTCTGCAACGAGGATTCTGGTCTTAGGGGTCTGCAGTGAGGGGTCATCATTGTCAGTTCTACAAGTATTTGAATCTGCATATGCTTGGAGGCGATGTAAACCACTGACGATGTGAAATCGAGTATGGTGTGTATGACTACATTCAAACCTTGCATGTGATATGAATTTGGTGTCTATAGCTTTGGTGGAACGGGAATTGTGGGGGGCAAGTGTGCTTATAAGAGGGATTAATGTTTACTTGCCCTTACCACTCTCTTCGTCGTCAGGACTGATGCCTTTGGTGGATGGGAAATGGTGACCAAACTCTGCTTATAAGAGGGTTTAAGGCATATTTGACTCCGACATCCTGTTCATCATTAGGGGTGATGTCGATGATATGAATTTTGTGGCTATATCTTAAACAGTGCGGAAATTATAGCTTACTATGTTTATAAGAGGGTTTAAGGCATAATTGACCCAACAACCTTGATAGACATGGGAAGCGATGTCTATAATATGAATTTTGTGACTTTCTCTTAAACAGTTTGGGAACTATGGCTAAGTATTCTTATAAGAGGGCTTAAAGCATAATTGACCAAACCACCCTCATCGATATCAGGGGCGATGCCTGCGAAATGAATTTAGCAGCCATATCTTAAATGGTTGTTATTTTTGTATATACATAATTTAGAGCTGTATTGGCACACATATCCTTGTAGCTCAGTTGACTAGGGCATCTGTATACTACTCCAATGCCCGGCAGTACGTCGCTCCTCTTCTGTACAGATTTTTATAGTGTATTAAACCATATCATGGCGATAGAGGTGAGGGCTGCATAGCACATGGAACTCACCCTTAGCCACAAACCGACACCAGCACTCCTAGCAGCCGATGGTGACATCAAGCGACACTATTGCTGACGAACAGACTTTGGGGGAACCAAAATGGCACCACTGAATGAAATAAACTTCCAAGATCGCGACTGATATTAGTACCACCTGGCAGATGATATGAGAACCAACATGGCAAAATACGAAACAAGATGACAGTCTTCGGACATTCAAGATGGCACATAACAGCAGATGATTTCCAAGATAGCTTGTGGACAGAGAGAAATTGACGAGAAGTAAAGATAGAACAGGATATACCAAGGTGGAATGACAGCGCAGGGAAATTGAAAATTCTAGTTACAAGATGCCAAGGTGGAACGACAGAGCATGAGGTGACATCTGAGATGGAGGTTTACTGGTTTCCAATATGTTGGCCATGATTTCATCCAAGATGGCAGATGTAGGTCAAAGTCATGGTCATACAACATGGCGGATGGAGGTGATGGTCAAAGGTCAAGGTCACCAAATATATAAGTTCCAAGGTGATGTCTAATTCACTGATCCACTGCCAAATGCCATGTGTGCTTGGACATACTATATCTAACTACTTACTATATTATCTTCTTATGAAGTGTATACTGCGCCTTACACCTGTCATTCGGATCTCCCTTTAACTTTACTTCACACTTTGTGCAGAAATCACACACGCCAGTTTTGGGACGATGGACACTGCACTTACAGCATTGCCTGAAAAAAACCTTGAAATATGTCTTGTATTTCATCGGGTGAGAAACAGCGTGCTTGCGTACGCCACGCAGTTGGAAATTGCGAGACGACACATTCCCTCATCAGCTCTTCCTCGTGGCACGAGCACCGCTGTGGTGCGAGACAGCGTGCTGTCGCACGCCACACAGTTTTCTCCNCAGTTTTCTTCCCGCCACACCCACCTTTAAACTTAAGTTTATTGTTCTAGCTAAAGTTTCCCATACTATCAATATTTTCACGCATTTCTCACAAACCTGTGCTATAAGGAAACGGGGAGAATGAATTCTGTTGGGTTTATGCATTTCTGTGATCCAAGGACTTAGCCAATCCTCGTGGCTTTCGGACGTGCTAGCGACACGCCATGCCATTCATACTGCATTGTTTGATGCGCGGACTGCTGAACGTGACTTGAGAACGATTAATTTTGTGCAATGTTAAGGGTATTTAACGAAATGGGAATAGTGCCTCAGACACACCCACTTCGACTGTGTCCGTTCATGGCTTACCCACATCCACCCAATTGTAAGGAGTACTTACCCAGGAGGTCACACCTTTCGTTTCGCGTGAGACGCGGAGCAATCATTGGGCCTCTGGCGGAGTTGTGACCTGACCAGAGCGGCCTATTTTTTCTGTGCTCTACTAGCCTTGAAAGATTTCAGGCAGTAGGGGCGTATTTGGATTTTTGCTGTAGGTCTTTTCTCTATTACACAGTACTTTGAAAGTATATCAAGAGGGTACTTTCATTTTTGACCTCCAGGGAGTATGGCATTGAGTGCAGATTTCCCGAAACCCTGTATGCCACCCCTTTGTGTGGAAGTAGAAGTGTAATTATTATGTACGTAATTATTTACATGTTCTTTTCCTCTCTACTATATTCTATTTTCATGATAAGTGTCGTTATGTTATACTTATACTATGTGTTGATATCCCTCGGCTTTGTTAACATGCTATACGTTCTGCTCCTCTTCATTAAAATCTTAACTTTTTAATAATCAATTTAATTATATTATACTTANTTAACATGCTATACGTTCTGCTCCTCTTCATTAAAATCTTAACTTTTTAATAATCAATTTAATTATATTATACTTGTGCTATGTGTTGATGTCCAGCGTACATATTAAAATTTTAATAATTATGAATTTATCCGCGCACACAGCTAACTAAAATAATTTATTTTCAGAAAAAGAGAAAAAAAAACTAGTATGAAAATAGGCATTAACTAAGAACTAGATTTACAAGCGTAACGTAAGGTGGTATTCGTATACCCACAGAGAGAACAATTGACGACAGTTTAAAAATAAATGAGCTATACCTCATGTTTAAATACATCAGTTTCCAAGGTCGGACACACCCAGCAATATAACACACCCAGAAATATATTGCTACCATAAGTTAATTTTAATAAAATTTAGAGCCCTCTTCATTTATTTAAGGAAAATTTTATATAAGAGACAAACTGTGGAGGCATTCTGCTAATACATTTCATTGTAAGTTTCAGAACGACGGTACCGCAAGCTTCATGTTCCACAGCAACCAGCAATGATGTCACACACCTCTCAACCAAAGTTCCTCCGGAGGTCGGTGCATGCAACGCCCACGTGAACACCAGTCCTGACATCACGCGCAACAACCTCAACACCGCGCTCACAGACGTCAGCGCTACCGCTTAACCAGCTCGCGAGTCATACGTAAAATTATATACAGGTAACCAGCGGTTCACATATTTTACATACACCACTCACACTTCACCCTGCAGGTAACAGTAACACATAACAAAATTTACTTTAAAAAAAAAAGTTTATAATTGCATAACAACAGAAAAAAAAATTGTGATTGCTAATATGAGGCCTTCGAAAGATGTATTATTTATAATAAAAGTAAAAAGTTAAACAAGTTTTGAGATACAAAAGCAGTTGAACAAATGTAATACTCTACTGCTTATGAAAAAAAATATATATATATCGATTATAATTTTTTTTTTAATGAAACTACTCAAGTAACAACTCATATATAAATAAAGAAATTGTAAGATTATACGTCATAAAATGGAGACATCTCAATTATAATACTTCTTATCACTGTAATTTAACATTTTAATTTTTATAGAAAACGAACCATTTGTACAATTCACCATATTCAATAGACATTATTATCTATTACTGAAACGTATTTATTATATAATAAGTTACATTTATTACATTAACAGGTTGTTTGTTATAAGTACGTATCAGTTTGTTATAAGTACGTATCAGTTTGTTATAAGTACGTATTCCCCTCTTAAGTATTGAAACGTAGAAAAAAAAGTGCTGCAAAATGTCTTTTCTTTTTGCATTTTTCCAATAATTAATTAAATAATATTCTACGTTTCGATACCATCCCATCAGTGTCCTAACCCCGTGATGTCACGTACCGTTTTAGTATGTAACAATTCTCTTAACACATCACTATTTTGTCAGTGTTCTCACATGCCTTCATTTTTCAGCACGCGTATTTTCTGTACAACTACAAATAATAATTGTAATGGGGAGAGCAGTTAACTTACCGAAATTTCAATTCTTTAAATTTTGAAATATTGTTTTATATTTTTATTGTGGTAACGAGACCCGCCAAGTAGGGCTTAGGGACTCACAAACTCAAGAAAGGCTGACGCGTTCGCGAACCGCCTGCGGGGCGTCTGCCGCGCTCGCGTGGAAGACAATCTGCACATCCAGCGGAAATGCAAGTGCAAGGCCCACAAGGTCGCTGTAAACACACAGCCGAGTGTTTGATCGGCCCACCTTTCCCGAGGACTGCACGAAGGCAACTGGCAGTTCCTTATACCTCAATTATCCGTCTACTTTAATTACTTTAAAAAATGTTTCCTACCGTAGCGAAGAGGACTTCAACCGGATCCATATTTCTGCTGCCACAACATGAACCCCGCAACTCCCAGTCATCTACATAATCCACACGGACTCTAGGGCGAGATGAGGGCATATCGTTAGTGAACATTGGGGGAGATGTTATGGTGTGATCAGGCCTTAGCTGAACGGCTTGTCTGATCACACCTTCAAACATTAAACCTGGAAACGAACGGGATTGCAACGCCACCATTTGGTCGTCGATCCTTGCGAAATAAGACAGTTGCAGAAATCCCCCCCACCGGTCACTGAGCGGGACCGCAGAACAACGTGCTTGATATAGGCCGTAGTAACACCCGGAACGGGGTCTTTACGTCTTTAGTCCTTTGGGCGCCAAACCGACCAGCGAAGCAGACCAGGAAGGTGGGTGTGTCCGGCCGTAGTTAACCGTGTCGTAGAATCAGCCTCCGGCAACATTAACAAGGTGATGACTTTCCAGTTAAGTTTAAATGAAATGGCGTGAATTAAACGTAATAATGAATCNCCGGCAACATTAACAAGGTGATGACTTTCCAGTTAAGTTTAAATGAAATGGCGTGAATTAAACGTAATAATGAATCATCTTAAATTCAATGTAAAGCTCCCCCTATCAATAGTCATTTAAATAGCAACTGTGTAATCTTAATGTAATAAAACACATCTTATACTGTTGTGATTTACCGAATCATGAGTCATTATTGAGCTACGCCCAAATACGAATTAGCTGAAAAACTAGTTCGTAACAATGTGAAGAAAAATACGACGTAAGAATAAGACTATAATGTTTTTGTAAATCCTGAAATCCACCTTTATGACTTATTAAAGTAATTGTTTTTTTTGGCGTTCCTGTTAAAGATAGATCGTATAGAACCAGGGACTGTTTTGAGTAGAAAAATTAGTGCTTCTTTGCTGTCGAAGCCTTTTGTAATATTAACGTATAGCTTGTTTCCTGAAAAAAAGCAGAACACATTAACAATAAAATAAAACGATACTGAAAAACAAATTGCTATATTTGTCTCAATACAGATATTGAGCGTATCATTTCTCACACTTGGGTTTTAGTTTAGAGTTTATATAATCAAAGTTAGCTTCAGAAACCGAATTTCATTAACATGTATTTCCCTATACCAAATTCTCAACCAGGCAACAGCCTTAATGCTCGGCTTCACAGTTTTTGCAGAAATTCTTCATTTTCGTATCATAATTTCAGTTTAATAGGTATTATTGAAAATGCCTGATTTTATAAAATTTATAAATTACAAGTTGTTTAATACTTTTGTATCTAATTTTCACTGTGTGCTATTATTTCCTGCTTGCAATAAGGCACGAAATTATTGATAAAATATAAATATATTCCTAATACTTTACAACAAGTAGACAACACTCAATTAAAACTACGGATAAAAATATTAAGTAGCAAAATTTAAGTTTTTTATAACCTTACATTTTCAGTAATTAATATGAATACGAAATTATGAAGCGAAAACGAAGAGTTTCTGCAAAAGGGGTGAAGCCGAGCCTTAAAGAAGCAAACTCAAATACTTAGTTTTTTCCTGTTTTACCGCAAAGCTCGTAATTTTAACTGTTTGTGTTGTAACTGTATCAACGCGAAAGTGCAATTAGTATTTCGGGAGACTGTCTTGCTCGCTTGATGATGAGACTCACTTTAAGAGTCCTACAACAGCTGAACGTCATAGCAGGATCGTCAAACCATTCCATTTATCTATACGGTGTTACATTCTGAAGTTTGCTTACAGTTCTATGGTCTCCGTTTTGTGTCGCTTTTATTTTCAGACTCTTCCCCTCTCCACCGACTTCTCCCCGAACCATACAAACTCCAACCACCAGCTCAACTGCATCCCCAAAAAGTAAAGCGATACGCTGTTCTCAAAGAGCGCAGCGATANCCGGCAACATTAACAAGGTGATGACTTTCCAGTTAAGTTTAAATGAAATGGCGTGAATTAAACGTAATAATGAATGATCTTAAATTCAATGTAAAGCTCCCCCTATCAATAGTCATTTAAATAGCAACTGTATAATCTTAATGTAATAAAACACATCTTATACTATTGTGATTTACCGAATCATGAGTCATTATTGAGCTACGCCCAAATACGAATTAGCTGAAAAACTAGTTCGTAACAATGTGAAGAAAAATACGACGTAAGAATAAGACTATAATGTTTTTGTAAATCCTGAAATCCACCTTTATGACTTATTAAAGTAATTGTTTTTTTTGGCGTTCCTGTTAAAGATAGATCGTATAGAACCAGGGACTGTTTTGAGTAGAAAAATTAGTGCTTCTTTGCTGTCGAAGCCTTTTGTAATATTAACGTATAGCTTGTTTCCTGAAAAAAAGCAGAACACATTAACAATAAAATAAAACGATACTGAAAAACAAATTGCTATATTTGTCTCAATACAGATATTGAGCGTATCATTTCTCACACTTGGGTTTTAGTTTAGAGTTTATATAATCAAAGTTAGCTTCAGAAACCGAATTTCATTAACATGTATTTCCCTATACCAAATTCTCAACCAGGCAACAGCCTTAATGCTCGGCTTCACAGTTTTTGCAGAAATTCTTCATTTTCGTATCATAATTTCAGTTTAATAGGTATTATTGAAAATGCCTGATTTTATTAAATTTCTAAATTACAAGTTGTTTAATACTTTTGTATCTAATTTTCACTGTGTGCTATTATTTCCTGCTTGCAATAAGGCACGAAATTATTGATAAAATATAAATATATTCCTAATACTTTACAACAAGTAGACAACACTCAATTAAAACTACGGATAAAAATATTAAGTAGCAAAATTTAAGTTTTTTATAACCTTACATTTTCAGTAATTAATATGAATACGAAATTATGAAGCGAAAACGAAGAGTTTCTGCAAAAGGGGTGAAGCCGAGCCTTAAAGACGCAAACTCAAATACTTAGTTTTTTCCTGTTTTACCGCAAAGTTCGTAATTTTAACTGTTTGTGTTGTAACTGTATCAACGCGACAGTGCAATTAGTATTTCGGGAGACTGTCTTGTTCGCTTGATGATGAGACTCTCTTTAAGAGTCCTACAACAGCTGAACGTCATAGCAGGATCGTCAAACCATTCCATTTATCTATACGGTGTTACATTCTGAAGTTTGCTTACAGTTCTATGGTCTCCGTTTTGTGTCGCTTTTATTTTGAGACTCTTCCCCTCTCCGACGACTTCTCTCCGAACCGTACAAACTCCAACCACCAGCTCAACTGCATCCCCAAAAAGTAAAGCGATACGCTGTTCTCAAAGAGCGCAGCGATANTACAAACTCCAACCACCAGCTCAACTGCATCCCCAAAAAGTAAAGCGATACGCTGTTCTCAAAGAGCGCAGCGATAATACTTCGAGAGAGATTAGCTGTAAACCAATCGCCACCAAAATGGCCATTGCGTGCGCTCATCCCCGTTTAAAACTTTTATAATCTGTGCAACGCTCACAGAATGATTATGAGGGGAGGTAATTTCAACCCGACAGATTCGCCGTTTTCAAGATGGCGAGAGAGGAAAAAAAATGCCACCTCATGGAAGGGGGGGGGGGGCAGCAAACGTTCCCCTCATCGTCCTACTCTTTTGCGTTCAAACACTGTCAGTAACCCGCTGATAATTCACGAAGCTATTTAAGCCGATGAGCTAGGGGGCTGCATTCGGAGTAATAAAGCGGGGTCGCGGACCATGGGAGGTGGGAGTCTTTTACGACATCACCACCCCTTCGACCTTCTCATTGTTCCCCTCCCTCCCTACCCGACAACCATCCGAAACCCGCCCTAATATCACAAGCATTGATGGATCGCTGGGTTTTTGTCATTGTTATTCATTGGCGGACCCCGGCTTCTCGACTGCCAGTGCGACCATCTGCAAAACCACGAGTGCGCATCTGTCCACCCCCTCCCCTCCTGCTATCTATCAGTGATAACACACCGACGACTTCCACGCATGTTGCTAGCCCGCGCGACAGGTTTACGACGGTAGGGTTCATACAGAGGTTTACATAAGTCCAGAAACCATGTTTTCCATCTTTATACCCCTAACCGAAACACATGGACCAGTATAGTCAGTGGTGGATTTACACATTTGCCGCCAGTAGGCTATTCAAATTTTGCCGCCTCTACCGACCTCTACAATTGGTTACCCTAGTTCGCAATCATCATTTTAATTACAATTTTTTTGTCAATGGAATTGTAACTTTATGATTTGTGCACTATCGTCCTAATTACACCACCCTTTTCCCGTAATTAGTATGATTGCGAACTAGGGGATCGATGTGTCAGTGTCTAGATTATTTTTACAACCCAACGATTTAGATAAGATTGCACAAGAAATGGTTTTTGTGTATATTTCTGAGCTAATAAAAGCTCAATCATGTACTACTAATAAGGCGGGGTAAGGTATGCCTAATACTACTTACACAATAATGTACATTCGGTAAACGTAATTAAATAATTTTTATTGCGCTTACTTACAGTTTAAAAACAATATATTCAATTATCTGGTAACAATACGGCTGATGATGTCGAT
>NQII01002325.1:0-14802 GCA_002778355.1 Clitarchus hookeri
TCAGTATTGCTTGTTTTTCCACGTTGTGCCTTGCATTTACGAAATAAAATATAACATTGAGTAAATTAAAAGTAGTCTCCCCTCACTGACTTATTTGGTTAGTGACGAAATTTGCGCTACTGTGAACGCCCGTCACGTGCTTCATCACATTCATGTTCATTGCCACTTTCATAATTTTTGATGTCACTATCAAGATCGCTATATATAACCTCGTCATCCTGTGTTGGTTCGCTGTTGCTACAACCACAACCACTGCAATAACCACACATTTAGTAGAACGGTAAACCACTTCTGTTGCTGCACTCACAACTCCTTTCACATCCGGATTTGAAGTTGCGTATAATTAGTTGTAAAGTAGCTGTTTCCTTAAGTGTGGGAACAGGCCTAAGGCAACCATTTTCAACCTTCCAACCCCATTCNTTAGTTGTAAAGTAGCTGTTTCCTTAAGTGTGGGAACAGGCCTAAGGCAACCATTTTCAACCTTCCAACCCCATTCGGTAGGTGGAGGATCAACACCTCGCCACTGCTGCAGTTGGTGTAACATACGAAGTTATTGTTACTTGGCTGGTGCAGGTGTTGGAGGGAGGGCAGCTAAGTAGAAATTTGCATTGACAGGTTGATTCTAAACTGTTTTTCAGTATGTTCAGTATGTCAGACTTGACTTTAAGACGTTAAAAATTTTCCACTCTGGATTCTCCTTAGCAAATCACTACGGATATTACTGAACTAGGTTGCCTTTAGCGCTCCCTCGCCTCAAGATCTCGGACACGCAAAATACCTGCAGCCAGGCGGCATAAAATTAACTCTTCATATGTCTATTAGAGTCCTCAATATTTTGGAAGCCAATGGAGAGAAACTAAGGAAGGGCAATCCTAGATTGTGGTTCCTACAAGCTTTGCGATTAAATATTTTATCATAATTATATATTTTGCCAATGTCTTGGCCGCGCAAAGACATGTAAAATTTTCCGGCGGAAATNTAAATATTTTATCATAATTATATATTTTGCCAATGTCTTGGCCGCGCAAAGACATGTAAAATTTTCCGGCGGAAATAGTAGCTCGTCAGAAATACATCACTATGGTTTAATATTATTGACAAAGTTAATAAAAACGACAGTGTAGGGTTATTCTTTCTTCTTTTTTTCTTCAGTATTGGCTTCTATAAAACTGTAAAGTGAGATTTACCTCTAAAGAGGTAATATATGTCCCATCTACTCTTAGGGTAAATCCCTAGTAAACAATATTAAACGCCTCAATTTCACATCCGGCCCATAAGGTAACATTGCGACGGCGATGGAGTTGAGTTGAGTTGAGAGATTTGGGCGGCTATTAACAACGAGGTCTTGAGACCCGATGAGCGCGGAAATGCAAGGGCGGGAAACGGGAGATCTCCGAGAAAACCCACCTACCAACGACATCGTCCGGCATTACTCTCACTTGCGAGACGGCGATGGAGAAACGCATAAACACGTTTCGCGTGTGTTCTGTTTCCTCAGAAATTTTAAACGGTGACTATAGGGTTTTGATACCAGCAATTTGTTAAAAAATAGACAGTGATATTGCTATAGTTTAAAACACTGTTTTACAGAAGATTAAATATCGTTAACAGAGGGATGCCTACAGCAATTTTTGCTGACTATGACACTTTTCAACGACCACATTTGTGTTACAATAACCAAATTTATGAATGGGAAACTGACTATCGTCTTTCATTCCTGTCCTGAAAAAAATAATTTAGGCTTACATTGAAAAATTTAATAGATTTTTAGAAATTAGAGTACACACAATTGTTTACAAAGAGATCCGTATGGGAACTAGGAAGGCACACCTAAGGCTCTGCTTCGTCCCTTCTGCAGAAATTCTTCGTTTTCGCGTCATGATTTCGGATTCATAGTAATTACTGACATCGTACGACTATAGAAAATTTACATTTTACGAGTTGTTTAATATTTTCGTGCGTAATTTAAATTGTGTGTGTTTTGCTCGCTGTAAAATTTCAAGAACATATATATATTTTATGAATACGTTCCTGCCTTTTTGCAATCAGGAAATAACACACAGTGAAAATGAGATACAAAAATATTAAACAACTAGTAAATTGTAAATGTTTTAAATTCAATTTTTTTTAAAAATAATAACGCAGAAACAAATAAAGACACGAAAACGAATAATTTCTGCGTTATAGGTGTGCATGAAAGAACACTTCGCGGCAGATGTTGCGTGGGCAAGAGCCGCTGGACCAACCACGCCTCAGCATCCTTCACCTTGATCTTGGCGGCCGGTCGGCCTTGAGGGGTCCAGTCGCGGGGTGGGATCGCCTCGGGAACCTCCACAAGGCCGTCGGGGGCTAAATAAAAGTCGACGCGCACCTCCGGGCAGGTGAACATTCCACTTCCACTTAGCACTCGCTCCAGATTTGTAACGATGATTGTTACTCCGGCTTGCACATACGTTCCCCCCAGCCGTTATTAGTCGAGCCTGCGAGGCGTGCGAAGGCCGCTTTCAGGCGCGAATGAGAACTTGATAATTCAGTTCCAACGATATTTCAAACTTTTTTTTTGTTTTTAATTTAGCAGGCGTGTTGGCCGCTTCAGTAAAATAACAACGCACGTGGTAGTTATGTGTAATCAGATTTTGGACGTGTTACCGAATTCAAGCCGCAGAGGAGTTATTTAATGGCGTTTGGCAGTCGTAGAGACGTCGTATTTTACTGGACACAAACCTACTGATTTGAGATCAATTTAAAAATTAGCAGTGCTAAGAGACTGCTGCTACCTTTTGACTTCATTTCTCATCGGTGAGCAATTTAACGGCCCGGTTTTCCCTCTGATCTGATTCTAGTTTAGCGTAATTATTTTTTTTAGCTTACTTTCCTTTCCTAATGAAAAACTTATGAAATCACTGCCTTGTGTGGATTTCTGTGTGTGTATCACTGTATGCCCCCCCCCCTTTTTTTTCCGCTCCCAGGTTCTTGGAAGCATAATATATTACAGCATTTATTTAAGCCGTAAATGACATTTTCCACAACAAATTCACTAAATATGATGTAAAAAGACTCACCATAAGAAACAGTTTCATATAACAACAATTAACTCTACAAGATTTACATAAACTATTCAGGTTTTACACAAAATTTAAAACATGTGCTTGTATTATAAAATGTTNCAATTTAAAACATGTGCTTGTATTATAAAATGTTTTTGTCTTACTCGTTTTGTATCACATTTCACATTTGAGAGCTCTTCAGGAGTTTGTCAGCTAAGGTTAACCAACATATATTTTTTTTAACAAGCATTAGCATTTTAACTCAGAAGTAAATGACCGACGAATTGTAATTTTTCTCGAGTAAAAAATGTTTAGTGTAATAAGTTAACTATTTTGTGTATCTGCGACAGTGATTTTTTTGTTTTATTGGTTTGAGCATTTACTTTGAATTAGACACTTTTTTTTCCACGCGGTTATTTTTTATTATTATGTTACGGTGTTCTCAGCATGGTATGAAACATTTGTTACAATATATTAACATCTAAAGACTGAAATGATGGAAAACCTTTTACCTTTCAACTTAATAAATTTCAATTGCAATGATCCATCCACAAAAAAAAAAACCGTTCGAAAACCTTTTCTGGCGGCAGAAATTCATTTTTATTCTATTTTTCATTTCTCTTACACAGGTTTAGTGATGCTATAATTACAATTGAAAAATATCTGAAATAAAATTTTAGGCAATTGTATATGCAGCTTTTGAAGCAAGGAAGAACCATGATGCACGTTATAACATATTTGACCCCTTTTACCATCTGTAGATTGGAAGGTCGATCACTGGATAGAGGACGAACGATCTGTTAAGCCTAGTGACAGTTGCGGATCCAAGCAAGGTTTGGGGGGGGGGGGCTAATCCCCTCCCTTGGACTTTGACTTTTCACTAGATAAAATGAGATGATTCTTAAAACCAAGTGCGTTGTTAACACAGTATTAATACATACACCTAGTGTAGTACCTACAATTTTTATAGAGTATTTATATAGTCTATAGACTAAGTACTGTTAAATGTAGCATAAAATATTAGTGCTTACTATTAAGCAAGTGATTTGAACGCAATGCAGTGTCCTATTCCTGAAGTAGCCCCGTCCTTAAAGATGATCAGGCCCCGCCATCTTGGATTTTTTTACTTTCGGCTACTACTCGCAAACGTGGATTTTGGATGGATTTTTTCGGACAACATGACGTAGGGTATAACTTAATGCGTTTTCTGAAATCTGTTCTGTTCAACTGCTGTAGCTATTGTGACCTCTGTAGTCGTTCCCACAAAATAATCAATTACTTTACCTCGGCTGTTACGCGTTAGAAAATATGAAATGCAGAGAAGCTATAATAACAATTAAAGAACATTAAGGAATGTATTATTCATGCTTTGTCGTGCCAAAAATTCTAATGCACTTCCTGAAATCGAATTTGTGGCGGAAAATCTATAAAAATAACTCGACAGGGACTGACCCTCCTTATTATAANTGCACTTCCTGAAATCGAATTTGTGGCGGAAAATCTATAAAAATAACTCGACAGGGACTGACCCTCCTTATTATAAGTTATTTCTAGATCTGCCACTAGTTACGGACCTATTTTATATTTAGAGATTGTATCTTGTATAACTGCCTTTCAACTTTTATTGTTTGGTTAGGGACGTAAACAACAATTCACCCAATACAACCACGTCAACGACACAATATTCAATAAATAACGGTAATTAACGCTTGTGTGATTTTGACTTGTTTCAAATGTTTTCAACTTGTTTGTTTCAAATTAGCAAACTCGTTGGTGGCGTTTTTGGAAATTGCCCTGCTATTTAAGGTTGCGTTGTACTTCAATATGCCATATGTAGAGGGTACAGTTACTGTAGCGTGAATTTTTGGGTAAAATGCTTAGTGTATTGTAANTGCTCAGTGTATTGTAACCGCAGTTCTATGAAATGTTTCGTGTTTAAGGTTAAATGAAATTTAATAGAGATTCCCGTGCTGATCATCGGTGTTAACATTCACTTACTAACAAGCGGTCCAGGGAAGCTGTAGCAATAAACCTAAGGAGGTATGGCATGTTGTCGTCTGCTTAAAAAGGCTAAATAGCTAAGGAATATTGTTTTTATTGCAGCCATCGTATTATTGTTAATTGTCGCCACAGAATTCCAATTTTAGCAACAGTCGATGCTGAAGAAACCCATTGTACATTTTGTTACCTGAAAAGGCCATCTCTCCCATACATTCCTTTGATATATGTGGAACCACAATAAAATTGACAAATCTATCTCGTAATAAATAGCTCGACAGAAAATCGTCACACTGACAAAATTGAACAAAAGTTCTGATCTAAAGCTGTACTTACTTCGCTTTCGTTATTGGGTACAAAAACCTATACAATTTTACAAACGAATTTACGGTTAATTTATATGTTAAGCGCTTTTCAAAAGTCTTCCTGTACTATTCGCTCGAAAAAAATCTTCAGTAAAACAAATTTTAATTCATGAATATCTTACGCCAAAGTGTAAGCATACAGGGTCTTAAAACAAGAGAGCGAGAATTTTCCACATTTTTTTACGACCACTAGCGAAAAAATGACGCTTCACTTTTTTGTGCAAAACTGAAAGGGATAAAAATAGCTTTTCGCAAAAGAAAATTGAAGAGGTCGTAATATCCCTCGTATCGATCGTAGTAACAATCTGCATATTGCCCTTAATCAGATTCAGTCCGTTAATGGAGTTCCTACAAAAAAAAGAGTTAAAAGAATTTTATATCTAGTTCATGTTTTTCGAAGTTTCTGTGTAGGTGAACTACGCTAGAAATTTATTTATCTCCCAACCATAAGTTTTTGTTTGTCGTACGTTATGCAAGTAAATGTAGCTTTAAGGATAGGTACATTCCTAATGTAGGCTATTCACGATAAAGTGAGCACTATTTGAAGCCCTCACATTTGGAATAATAGTCATTAAATATATTTTATTGTAACCTTAGACGTTAACTTCCGAGTGAGGTGGAATATACATACTGTGTTTATTACTTACATGGCAATAATTATTTTAAAAAGTGTTTGAATGATAAAAATGGCTGGTTGAACAAAAGTAACTAGGACCTCAAAAGTGCTCACTTTACCGTGAACAGCCTATACTTGTCCCGCCGGAGTAGTTTTTATTTAAAATTTTGGTGATTGATAATGGCATCTGAATTTAATTAATTTCTAACAGTCAAAACAAGAGAGCAATGTCTTAAATTTCATGCAATAATTTTACTAACTTTATGTGGGCACGTCTAATTTTTTAAAGTGTAAGATAGGTAAAAAAAAAAAAAATTCAAACCTCACTTATGACAGCTTGTTAGTAGGAAAGTGGAGAACGTTGATAAGTAATGAACAATCTTGTACAAAGTACATCGATGACGTAACGGTCGGCACGCTTTTCGCATATCAAGTTGTCGCAAGTTTTAGTTAAGGAACGGTATGAAACAGAGCATTTCATATCCTTACAAAGAGAGATAGGCTTCGTACTTTAAGGAGTAAAGAATTTGACTGTAAAGGGAATATCATATGTGCTTGGGATGGACATCCACATAGCGGCAGGGACAGGAGGGAGATCTTGCAAATCCCAATCCCCCGTCTCCGCAATATATTTTGTTTATTATTTCACAGTGTGCTATGGCTATAGGCCTGGGAATTACACGAGGTCAAGTGGTGCTAGAGTGGAATGCTTTTACTTTCTTGATAATTCTGTGATTGGACCGCTCGTTTCCAGAAACGCCCTGCAAGACTGTGGACCAGTAGTATGCACGTAAGTAATTGACCGAGCGAATCACGCAAAGCCTTGTGTACGGGATAAAGTGCGCATCATGAAGGTATCAGCCAATGGACAAATGACAGCGCCTGGGATGTATACCGGGCTGTCGAGTTTAGCCTAGCCGTCAAATGAACTCGCGGAATTGCCGTGTGTGTGGCAATGAAATTTGTATTGTGAAATGAGTTGCATGTTGTTCTCAGATGTCTGCTGTAACCTACTCCATCTGCAATACTTTAAGTTTCTAGTAACTTAGATGTAAATTGTAGCACGAATAAAAACAAGTGTTGTACTTACCAGAGATTGTGTTAAACTACTCATCTTTGCTCCTGAGGTCACCTATCACCGTCGTATCAGTCGTGGAGCTTGCCAGTGTATCAATAGTTGAGCTTGCCATTATCAAAAATAATGGGCCCTTCATTAAGTGCAAGCTGGTTTAAAGCATTCTCTATAAATCTGCTCCCCCCCCCCTCCACCCCGAACTTTTTACTCGGGCTCCTGGTATATATAGAGGAAAGAAAATTGGAAAAACACACTCCACACTTTAGTAACCTTGTTAGACACTCGGGAAGAAAATTCATATTCCCAGTTATTTTTTATTTGTGCGAAATCCCACTTAGTGTTCTCAAAGCTAGTTGTATTTTGTTATTAGCTAAACTTCAGATACGTCATTTCCACATGATGGATCAACGTAAAAAATCGGAAGGGTTCGGCATATAATATAGAGGCGGCATTAGAAATAAATAATGTTTAAGAGTGACAAAAAGTAAATTTAGCCGAGGACAGCAATATCATGAGTCAACTTTGACATTAATGAAAGTAATGTGAGCTTCTGTTTGAAAACATAGTTTCTACTTTGTTATCCAAGAGGCAAAAAATTATCTAGGAAGACTTTACCACTACCAGATTTCTCCAAAAAAGGTTTTTAATAGTTCGATGATTACAGAGCATATGCCAAAATAAATAAGAACTTTTCTTCAAATTAAACGTTATAATTTACAGAACACAAAATACTTAATGACGAAAAAATAATGGGATACTTCTAACCGCATAATGTAGTGTACTGTCGCAGACAGCAATATAGCAACATTTGCGTGTTCAACATTAGCTTACAAGACACTACGTGTTTGGTTTTTTGACAGCATGTACTGGTATTGTTGAATAAAGTTTACATTTTCATTCACACTGACACGTACGCGGTAAAATTTTCGATAATTTGGATCTGCTGATTGACCTTAATTGAAATCGGCGTAGCGTACTGCTTCATCGCAATTAGATATCGGACAAAGGATCGAGATGCCAATGCACGTGTGCGGGATCTGTATACTGATCGCGTCCGTTTGTGGGCTGTATCAGTTGCGACCAGGGAGAATGATAACCAGAATAAGGGCGCCGCAGTTTCAACTGTAGTTTAGTATTCTAGTTGGAAGTTATAGGCGGAGCAGGCCTACTTCGCGCGGATTTGTACAGGAGGACTAAATACAGTGGAACCTTAATCATAATGTGCTACAAAACACTTGAAAATTGCCTGCATTGCTTATGAATTTTACTGTAACGGGACTTGAAAATATTCCTACCGTTGCAGACATTAAATAGGTATATTAAATATTGCAACTAGACAATATCTGAAAACAAAATAGAAATTACTTGCCAAAGTTTGTCATTTAAATATATGATAGGTTTTGTTGTATAAATGTACTAACAAAATACGCCGGAATGCCATTATACAGCACTCGTGAAATGAAAATGTGTCATTTTCTGGAATAAATACATTTACAAAAAAAACTTCAATAAAATAATTAAAAAAAAAAAAAACAACTTAATCACAACATTTTTTGGTAATCTAATCTCACTAATTTACAACCGCAGATATATTCCGTNGCTATGGCTATAGGCCTGGGAATTACACGAGGTCAAGTGGTGCTAGAGTGGAATGCTTTTACTTTCTTGATAATTTTGTGATTGGACCGCTCGTTTACAGAAACACCCTGCAAGACTGTGGACCAGTAGTATTCACGTAAGTAATTAACCGAGCGAATCACGCAAAGCCTTGTGTACGGGATAAAGTGCGCATCATGAAGGTATCAGCCAATGGACAAATGACAGCGCCTGGGATGTATACCGGGCTGTCGAGTTTAGCCTAGCCGTCAAATGAGCTCGCGGAATTTCCGTGTGTGTGGCAATGAAATTTGTATTGTGAAATGAGTTGCATGTTGTTTTCAGATGTCTGCTGTAACCTACTCCATCTGCAATACTTTAAGTTTCTAGTAACTTAGATGTAAATTGTAGCACGAATAAAAACAAGTGNACCGAGCGAATCACGCAAAGCCTTGTGTACGGGATAAAGTGCGCATCATGAAGGTATCAGCCAATGGACAAATGACAGCGCCTGGGATGTATACCGGGCTGTCGAGTTTAGCCTAGCCGTCAAATGAACTCGCGGAATTGCCGTGTGTGTGGCAATGAAATTTGTATTGTGAAATGAGTTGCATGTTGTTCTCAGATGTCTGCTGTAACCTACTCCATCTGCAATACTTTAAGTTTCTAGTAACTTAGATGTAAATTGTAGCACGAATAAAAACAAGTCTTGTACTTACCAGAGATTGTGTTAAACTACTCATCTTTGCTCCTGAGGTCACCTATCACCGTTGTATCAGTCGTGGAGCTTGCCAGTGTATCAATAGTTGAGCTTGCCATTATCAAAAATAATGGGCCCTTCATTAAGTGCAAGCTGGTTTAATGCATTCTCTATAAATCTGCTCCCCCCTCCCCCCGGTCACTTTACTCGGGCTCCTGGTATATATAGAGGAAAGAAAATTGGAAAAACACAATTCACACTTCAGTAACCTTGTTAGACACTCGGGAAGAAAATTCATATTCCCAGTTATTTTTTATTTGTGCGAAATCCCACTTAGTGTTCTCAAAGCTAGTTGTATTTTGTTATTAGCTAAACTTCAGATACGTCATTTCCACATGATGGATCAACGTAAAAAATCGGAAGGGTTCGGCATATAATATAGAGGCGGCATTAGAAATAAATAATATTTAAGAGTGACAAAAAGTAAATTTAGCTGAGGACAGACAGCAATATCATGAGTCAACTTTGACATTAATGAAAGTAATGTGAGCTTCTGTTCCAAAACATAGTTTCTACTTTGTTATCCAAGAGGCAAAAAATTATCTAGGAAGACTTTACCACTACCAGATTTCTCCGAAAAAGGTTTTTAATAGTTCGATGACTACAGAGCATATTTCAAAATAAATAAGAACTTTTCTTGAAATTAAACATTATAATTTACAGAACACAAAATACTTAATGACGAAAAAATAATGGGATACTTCTAACCGCATAATCTAGTGTACTGTCGCAGACAGCAATATAGCAACATTTGCGTGTTCAACATTAGCTTACAAGACACTACGTGTTTGGTTTTTTGACAGCATGTACTGGTATTGTTGAATAAAGTTTACATTTTCATTCACACTGACACGTACGCGGTAAAATTTTCGATAATTTGGATCTGCTGATTGACCTTAATTGAAATCGGCGTAGCTTACTGCTTCATCGCAATTAGATATCGGACAAAGGATCGAGATGCCAATGCACGTGTGTGGGATCTGTATACTGATCACGTCCGTTTGTGGGCTGTATCAGTTGCGACCAGGAAGAATGACAACCAGAATAAGGGCGCCGCAGTTTGAACTGTAGTTTAGTATTCTAGTCGGAAGTTATAGGCGGAGCAGGCCTACTTCGCGCGGATTTGTACAGGAGGACTAAATACAGTGGAACCTTAATCATAATGTGCTACAAAACACTTGAAAATTACCTGCATTGCTTATGAATTTTACTGTAACGGGACTTGAAAATATTTCTACCGTTGCAGACATTAATTAGGTAATTAAATATTGCAACTAGACAATATCTGAAAGCAAAATAGAAATTACTTGCCAAAGTTTGACATTTAAATATATGATAGGTTTTGTTGTATAAATGTACTAACAAAATACGCCGGAATGCCATTATACAGCAATCGTGAAATGAAAATGTGTCATTTTCTGGAATAAATACATTTACAAAAAAAAACTTCAATAAAATAATTTAAAAAAAAAAACAACTTAATCACAACATTTTTTGGTAATCTAATCTCACTAATTTACAACCGCAGATATATTCCGTAATTTGAAGTTTTGCGTGGAAAGGAGAACATGGACGAATGAGAGATCTAGCCAGTGACTAGCAGTTTTGCGAAAGTAACTTATTCCCTATACGTCTGTCGTCCGGCCACGGAAACCAAATATAGATGTACGTGAAATGCCGACAACATACCGCAATCATAAATTACGAGCTCCGAAATTATCATTCGGTAGCTACTAACGCAGCGAAAAACTGAACTACTACCAAAAGTTGCGTGCACTTTCGACTTAACTTGCATACCCTGCTACAGCCTCTTTGACCTGGAATTATGTAGTGTAGTCTATTCGCGGTTTCTTCACACTTTTTGATTCAAACCTTTGAAAAATCACCCCATGTATAACGTGTTTAGTTATTTCCTAAATATGGCATGTATCACAAGCGTTTGTACCTCTGTTAACATAAACGTATGTTATTTTTAGTTAAATTTTAATTTTGTCTATATTTTATTTACAAATTATAATATTTCATTTTTAATAAATATGAATAAAAACAGCGAGGAAAAATGCGTGTTGGTAATGCCTAGTAAGAAATATTTTTATGCAAAATATTATTACAATTGAGTGCGCACGAATTCGGTGCGTTGTCCTTCGGCGTAATTTTCTAGACTTAGTTAAGCTTAGTTTGCATGAGGCGGAGTAAAATTCTGGAAGTAGAACTTTAGCTGGGCTTCAGAAAAATGTGAGGTAACCGTGAATGGATTAGCGGAGAATCGTTTTCAGCGGCTGTGCTCTCGAAACAGTGGTTTTCGTTCAAGAGAAAGCGTCTCACAGGACATACAGCTACAAATATGATGCAAACTGTTGGATAAACGGAATGGAGCAGGAACCCCGGACCGAAGGCGTTCACCGGCAAATCGTAGAAATCACCGGCTAATCAGCGGAATTAAGTGAGTGTGACAATCGGTGAAATTATGTGGTTATAGTGGAGCAATCATCGGTGGTTCGCGGTACGATTTCACTTAATTGGAACAGTTTTTTCATATTCCATGGTGTGTGTGACGACTGTTAAACGNGGTGGTTCGCGGTACGATTTCACTTAATTGGAACAGTTTTTTCATATTCCATGGTGTGTGTGACGACTGTTAAACGGCTTCCCTAGTAGAATATTTTCAATACCTCAAGGTCACGCCCACCGTCAGGAAGCGTTGCAACAGCGTTGGAGAAAAGCATAAACAAGCTTCGCGCGTATAAATTCTATTCACGGTTTCTTCACAAATTTTAAAACAAACCTTTGAAAAATCACCCCTTGTATGACGTCTTTTATTGTTCCATAAATATGACATATATCACAAGCGTTTTATTCATCTGTTAAGATAAATGTACCTAATTTTTGTTGAAATAGAAGCTTTATTTATATTTTATCCATTAATTATAATATTTCATTTATAATCAATACGAATAAAATCAGAAGAAAGTAGGTGAATGTTGGCAATGCCCAGTAAGAACTAGTTCTTATGCAAAATATTATTGAACCGAGTGCGCACGAATGCGGTGCGTAGTCTTTTTCGTATCATTTTCTAGACTCGGTTAAACTTTGCTTGCATGAGGTGTAGGAATAGNCGAATGCGGTGCGTAGTCTTTTTCGTATCATTTTCTAGACTCGGTTAAACTTTGCTTGCATGAGGTGTAGGAATAGTTGGGAGATAGAACTTAAGCAGGGCGTCAGAAAAGTCGGAAGTAACCGTACACAGCAGAAAATAACGTCCGATAAGAGAATTCCCTCAAATGGCGGGAGACACCATTCGTTGTCGAGACTACTACGCAAGATTCGTAAACTGCTGCTACCAATAAAATCAAGTAAAAGCACATTTTTATTGGCTCTGTTACGCTGACACGTGTACATTTCCAAGGAAAAATTTGTTCTTTGGAAAGCCTAAAACTGAATATTTACACTGTAAAAAAATTTGAGGTAAAACTCTCTTACTCGTAAGGGAAGCAAATTACACTTACATGTAACGTAAAATTACCTCTTAAATGTGGAGTAAATTTTCATCACAAGTAAAGTACTATTCCATAATCGTACGGAAAAGTACCTTACAAGAGTGTGGGAAAATCCCATTCAAGTAAGGGAATATTAACTACTATATTGTATAATAGAATAATTTTTTTAAGAAATTAGGGAGAATTAGTACTGTTTATTTTATTATTACATATAGTGGCTCACATTAATATTCGGCCATCTATGATTATCGCAGTTTCATGGCCTTATGTTAGATAAACATAAATACTATTGCACAATCATTCTTGTGTGCTTTAAATGAAATATAGCGGTAGCCAATAACGGAAATGGGCAATGCAATTTAAACAATATGATTTTGTCATCCCACGCCACTTTAATTAATATTCGGCCGTCATCATTCAAACACAAACATAATCATCTTTGGAAACTAAACAGTCTTTTAGTACCTGGTAGCATGGCCATTCTGTTTAATTACTTCTCGCAGGCGTTGTGGCATAATATCAATATTTTCCTGGTACATTCGGAGCCAATCTTATTCCATTCTTCCTTGAACCTTTTCTCTAATTCTTTTGTGAACCTAATTGTTGTAGTACGCAGTCTTCTTTTGAGTTCATCCCACNCCTTTTCTCTAATTCTTTTGTGAACCTAATTGTTGTAGTACGCAGTCTTCTTTTGAGTTCATCCCACAGATTTTCAATGGGATTCAGGTCGAGTGATTGAGGAAGTGTTATAATGACTTTGGGACAGTTATATAAAAGCCAGCTCTTGACAATGTACGACTTGTGTTTTGGGTCATTAACTTGGTAGAACTTAAACGTATTCCTAACTGGGAAATGGCGGGAGGTTTAATTGAATTNTTGTGTTTTGGGTCATTAACTTGGTAGAACTTAAACGTATTCCTAACTGGGAAATGGCGGGAGGTTTAATTGAATTAAGCGTACAAAGAAAATTTGTATGTTCCAGTCATAGATACAGATGAAAAATCACAGATGATGAAAAATAAAATTAGCGTTTTTTATTTAAAAGTTAAGTTGTTTGTACCACTGTAGTTCTGGGCGTCGTTTTTGATTAATAGGTTATGGTTATGGTAAGTAGGCCTGTAGCTTATTGTGTATACCATATTTGATAATTTTTTAAAGAAAAAATATTTAGGAAGTGATACAGTATAATTTTTTTTAGAATTAATATTGGTTTTATAATCAAGACGTATTTGTAAACACAGCATGCAATCTCCATTAAGCTCGTTCCAAAACTACTTTGACTGTAGCTTTGCTCAGACGTTACTCTACTCTCGGTTAGTCTACGTATAAGTGCCGCCGGCATGTCACCGCAGCAAAGTACTCAGGTCTTCGCGGCGGTTCTCAACAAGCCCTGCATTTTAAAATTCCGGGTTCTTAGGAATCATTCCTCTTCTTTCCCCCTGCAGGCAGGGAAGGAGAGGAAACAGGAATGGGTACCAGGTCCCCTGGCGCTACACGGGTGTCCTAATAACAAAACAGGCTGCNCGCTACACGGGTGTCCTAATAACAAAACAGGCTGCTGGCTTGCCGCAGATTAACAATTTGATCGACAGCCAGGCGGGATGGGCTAGCTATTCTCAGCCTGGGCTCTAGATATGCTAAACAAATAGGAGGACAAGAGCCCTCACAGGGGCTATACTTCCCCCGCGCTGAGGGAGTAGCGTCCCAGTGATGATAAGCGGCGGAGGAGACGCGGAGAGGGAGGGGAGGGTGGGTGTGCCGAGGGCGAAGTCCCCACGAGTGCTCGTCTGGATGACATCGGCTGCGGCAGGTGGCCGGCCAGACCTCTCGCAGCTCTATTTCCGCGCC
>NQII01002325.1:24191-67775 GCA_002778355.1 Clitarchus hookeri
TCTATTTAAAAAAAGGGGGGGGGGGAGGAGAAATGGCATTGACTGAAGTAAAAGTAGGAAGGTTACATCCCGGCATTAGCGATGCCGACACATTTGGTAAATATGACGAATACTAGAAGAAAATAATTTACCACAGTAATCAAATGCATCCTAGTTTACAGGAATTATATATATATATTTTTTTAGCACAATTACAGACTTACTTTAATTTTAATTCTAATTGATTACAGCCTTAGGAGCAAAAGTAGGGAGGGGGCGTTACAACGCCCGATTGACTCTCCCCCTTTGCCACCTTATTTTCTAGACTGCGTGCTTCAAACCTGTCTAAAATGTCACTTGTGAACGCCCTGCTCACATTAACGTTTCATACCACTGTGTGTTCCTTCCGCTACATGTAAGCGTCTGCCATTTACAAAGACCTGGAAAATTAGAGTTCATTGACCTGTAAGTTAGACTTAACAGTCTTCTGTGAATCATGCAGATATCAATCGCTCATTGGTTATACTTGCTGTCACAATCAAAGGCCATGTCTGAACCTGCATTTTGTCGAGTTTTTAATATTGGCTTAGCGTTCTCCACGAGATGACGAATAACGCAGTAGCAATAACGAGTTTTGAAATTCGAGCTCGTCCCCAAATAAATCCGCAAATTTTTTCTGGTCTCTAATCATGTGTGACATAGCAGAATAGAAATAAATCTTGTTGACCCCGTCCCCGACACTGAGCCATTACGTTGCGGTAGTGTCATTTTTTTGTTAATTGTATCTGTGATTTTATAATTTGTACGATATCCGCAGAAGTTGGTTAGGCAAGGAAGGTTTCCCAGGGTTGCAGAGATGACGCGCCAAGTTTAAGGTTTCTGGCCCTCGTCGCGATTCCACCCCAACTCGAGGCACGTCACAAATAAATCAGTGTACTTCACCACTCTTAGCTTCCAACCCTGCCGGGGTTTTCCTCTTTTTACTCTTCATTTCTTCTCGTATTATTTAGTAACTGCAAATAACAAATTAATTATTTATGACACAGATGTTTTTACTTGCATTAACCACTGACAAGGAACTTGAAAATAGTCGACGATATACAGATGAAAATATTTTTAAAACCAATAATTAACTAATTAGTTAATTACGGGCCTGGGAACCTGGTTGGAGGTTCGTATGGAGAACTTTTCCCTGCCATATTTAAGTCTAGGATTTTCTAGCTTGTTAAAATTTAAAAAAAATTCCCAAGTACCCTTGTGGCTTGTACCCAACCAGCTATGAACTTACATTGCAGTACAGACAAGACAAGGGAACTAAGAACTCATAATTATGTCACAATTTTTATTCTGCCATACATTTGGCAAAGTGAACACTGCGGCAGAAATACGAGTTCGTAGTTAACGGCAATTTCTACCACGCCGGCAGCCGCGAACTTCAAATGGGGATTCAATGTTAAACGAAATTCCTTCTCATAAACAATTTTAAAGATAAGTGTTTCAAACAAAAACTATTCTGCGTGAAATTTCGTAAATAATGTAGCTATGTTAAGACATTGTTTGATATATTGTTTTTCTAAAATGTAGTAATAAAATTTACATATAACAAAAAAAAAAAAGAATAAATAATTCTTTTCCGAAAATAATTTTTTGTTGCACAATTCTCTGAGAAAGTCGCGTCAAAATGTTTTCGTTTGAAATAGTTATCTTTAAAATTGACGCAATGAGAAAGAATCTCGTTTAACATTGATTCCCCATTTGAAGTTCGCGGCTGCCGGCTTAGTAGGCAGGCAGGGCCGTTAATCATATTGCCTGTACTGCAGTTTAGTTTAAGGTGTTGGGAATGAGGGTACGTTCAGAATTTTCTTTTATGAAACTATAAACAAGCTGGAAAAACCAATAATCCAATATGGCGGGGGAAGGTTTCCTTTATAAACGTGTAGTACACACACTGCAACCCAGTTCGGGCGCTAACTCACGTTATCCCTCTTCCACTTGGAGGTGTTGAATCNAGCTTAGTAGGCAGGCAGGGCCGTTAATCATTTTGCCTGTACTGCAGTTTAGTTTAAGGTGTTGGGAATGAGGGTACGTTCAGAATTTTCTTTTGTGAAACTATAAACAAGCTGGAAAAACCAATAATCCAATATGGCGGGGGAAGGTTTCCTTTAAAAACGTGTAGTACACACACTGCAACCCAGTTCGGGCGCTAACTCACGTTATCCCTCTTCCACTTGGAGGTGTTGAATCACTGCTAGGATTGCAGGCGTGAGCAGAGCACAGTTTCTGGTGTGGAGGAGTTTTGGGGTGTAAATTATCGAGAAACAAACCTCCTCCCCCCTGCATGATCTCTAGGCGCAGTGGCGGCGAGAGAGACATGTGGCTGGCAACGCGCCTTCCCCGAAACGGGGCACACCCACCCACGTAGATGAGCGTCACTCGGCGACTGTTGCCAACTGTGAGGCCGTGCTCCAAACACTCTCGCCGCTCGCTCGTTGACTCAACCCGCCTGCACGCCACCATGCCTTACACCCCGCCCACAATCGACTTCGCTTCAATAACATAACTCACACAGCGTAACAAGTGAAGTCGTCCTTCCACAATATGCGTTAACGCAAAAGAAAAAAAAAATGTCTGAACAATTAGAACACAGCAAATGAATATCAAATAAATTTAGCTCCCACGTGAATTTTTGCACTAGTAAGTTTGCTTNGAAAAAAAAAATTGTGTGAACAATTAGAACACAGCAAATGAATATCAAATAAATTTAGCTCCCACGTGAATTTTTGCACTAGTAAGTTTGCTTTCTTGATTACATCATTTTGCATGACGTTTCACATTCTCATTGGTCAGCGTAAAAAAATTTGTGTAATATACTAGGAGATTAGAATCTTAATGCCAATCCAAGCAAGTTACTCCAAGTAAGACATGCGAAATACTATTTGTGGACATTGCAAGTTAAAACACTGGTATTTAATTTCTTATGTGCGCCACGTCTATTGTTGACGGGTACTTACGCTACCATCTACAGACGGCTATGTCCCGTACCAAGATGTCCATGTCGATGCAGTTAATCGCTTTTGTAACTTATTAATATCGGCTGTTAACGGTTAATTGGGTACTTTTGAAAGTCCTGCTCAAAATCCACATTTCATCTCACTTGTATATTTACGCTTTAAGTAAAGATTAACAATGTTATGAACCGTCGCTTTTTAATCATACGCAATTCAAGTGAAACCGTGGACTTTTACGGAATGTAAATAAATGTGTTAATAATGTGGTAATTAGTGCTCTTTTATATATGAAACAAGTTATTTATACACGTTTCAACTCTTGAAAAGCGTGTTTAGGGGGACTAGTACAGACAAACATACGAAGGTTGATTCAGAAGTTATGGCAACTATTGTCTATCTCCCGAAAATGATCCAACACAATAGATGTACTGTGTATGGGTGAAAGTGTACAACAAGTACTTTGCAAAGGTGACATCACGTAGGGTATGGATGCAGGAATGTCCGGTAAGGAACACAGACAAACATGACTGCTTGAAATCACCGTTTAATTGATCTATTCTCGCGAGGGCTGTACTGTAAATGCACAGTACTACCTGTCATTTCTGCTGTACTATCTTCGTCGTGCTTTTCAAGAGAAACGTCCTGAACTGTTGGGCAACGCTATAGTCCTACATGACAACGCTAGACCTCACACAGCACGTAGCGTTACACGTTATTTACAGCGTTGGGGATGGGAGGTGTTGGCACACCCTCCCTATTCTCCCGATCTTAGTCCGTGTGACTAAGATATTATTCCCAAAGTGAAGAGGCCATTGCGTGGTAAACGCTTTGCCAGCAAACAAGACATCGTCACAGCATTTCGACGAGAGGTAGCGCACATTGACGGATCTAATGCAGCCGATGGTATTTCCCGTCTGCCTCATCGCTGGCAACGAACCGTGGACAACCTCGGAGACTACTTTGCAGGATGTTAATCAGCTTGTGCACGTACGATACAGACCCGTTCAAATGAGTGTATGCATGATGTACGAGAATAAATCTATCAAACGGTGATTTCAAGCAGCCATGTTTGTCCGTGTTCCTTACCGGACATTCCTGCATCCATGCCCCATGTGGTGTCACCTTTAAAACGTGCTTGTCGTACACTCTCACCTGTACATAGTACATTTCCTGTGTTGGATCATTTTCGGGAGGTAAACAATAGTTGCCATGACTTCTGAATCAGTCCTCGTATTTACGCCCATGCCTTAACTGGGAGTTCAACCCGTATCATCTCGCATCGTAAGTCGGCACTCAATGAACTGCTCCACATAGGTAAGTTACCAATGCGCCACATCATTCGATGTTATCGAAGACATAACGAAAGTGAATTTACAACAGAACTAATTATAATATCTGGCGATGACAAAAACATCAAAAAAGAAAAAAANGACATAACGAAAGTGAATTTACAACAGAACTAATTATAATATCTGGCGATGACAAAAACATCAAAAAAGAAAAAAAATAATGTTCGGTGACTGCTTTTCCATCATGGGGTGCTGTCGTATTTGGGTCACAGAGGAACTAGCGTAACNAAAAAAATAATGTTCGGTGACTGCTTTTCCATCATGGGGTGCTGTCGTATTTGGGTCACAGAGGAACTAGCGTAACGTATCCTAAAATATCAATCGAGGCGACGAGTTTTGTCACGTATTGCTGTGTTGTTAAATAGGTTGCCAGATAACTTGAGAAACAAGCGAACCGATGTCACTTGGCTGCGAATCAAGGATTTCTTCTCTAACCGCGTTTCTATTGAATTTGTGTGCGCTCCAGTTTAAGCAATCGCCTACCTGGCGTTTAAACTGCGTAGCTGCATGCTGAACATACGGTTCTTCTGACGAAACTATTAAACGTGTCTCCGATGTGTTTGTCTACGGAAATAAATCATATCCCAGACGAGTACGGAATGGTACCCAATTTCATGATATCGCTAATACTATACATATTATTCTAAAGCCCCCTGCATTGTTACAGACGACTTTTTCAAACTTCTTTATCTTAAAAAAATCAGTAAAATGATAGGGTTACCAATTTAGGTCTCATAGGTACACGTAGAATAATGAGATCACTGCACGCCAGTTTACAGCTTTGTATGTAGCGGCAATTGTGCATGATATTAGCATAACAGTGTCGCCCTTATCGCGGGATAGCGTACGGACCACCCAGGTACGCTCATCACATGCCTTATCACCTCTGCGCAAGGCACTGAATTGGTGTACAAATTTTACTTCAGCAACTCAATTCGTCTCCTGAGATGCTCAGCGGTGACCTCATCATTTCGTGGTTTAATAATAGTGAGAACAGTGTACTGCGTGTCCACCTAAAACTTTACTTACCTTGCACAGGTGTCACAAGAGCTGTTTTTGAAAAAACTCTCACTTTTGCCATTTTTATTTTAAAAATATATACACTGCTGGACTTTAAAATTGCAATACCGAGAAGGACGTTAGCTATCACAGCCAGATTTATTGAACATAATATACATTATACACAATTGACACGATTACTCTTGCAGCTCGGTATGACGTACAGAACATGGGGAAATCAATACTTTGTGGCTACACCACGGGCGGCAATAATCGCTGCTACACGATAAGGCATTGAGAGGAAGAAATTTTGCATATACGTCTGAGGTGTGTCTGCCCATGCTGCTTCGATACGTGCCCAAAGTTCATTCGTTGTTGCCACGGATGTCCTCTGGCAGGCCAGTTGTCGTTCGACCATGTTCCACACGTTTTCAATGGGCAAGAGATCCGGTGAACGCACAGGCCAAAGAATCAGTGTGACATGCTGGTCATGTAGGATTAATTTTACGATGTGTGACACATGCGGTCGCGCATTTTCCAGTTTGTATAGGGCCCCACGCTGGCCCAGGAAATGGGAAAGAACAATACGCTCCAACATCTCCACGATGTAACAGTTGCTGACGATGTGGTCTAGGCGCGAGCGGAACTGTAATCCGATAGCACTCCACACCATAACTCCAGGTCGTGGGCCGGTATGACGGTGCATAATGCAGGATTTGGCCAGGCGTGGGCCACGGTGCCGCCGTACACGGATGCGACCATCGTGGTGCTGCAAGCAGAAGTGGAATTTGTTTGAGAAGACAATGGTATGTCATTCGTCCCTCCAAGACCGACGTTCAACACACCATTGCAGCCGCAGGTGCCTGTGGTGAGCAGTAAGTGGCAGCCGAAATAATAGGCTCCTGGACAAGATACCTTGATGCTGCAGACGGCGACGAATAGTCCGTGCGGACACCGATTGATGTGCCACATGCCTGAACTCCTGAGCGAGTGTGTTTGACGTGACTGTACAGTTCGTAATCGCCATGCACACCTGATGTCTGCCCTCGGGGTCGTTGGTGTGATGGGACCGTTTGCTTCCTGCACGTCATTCAGCCCCTCCCTCCTCAACCCACTGACCCCATATCTGCTTGACTGTTGCTTTTCTTCCATCGCAAGAATCAATTTTTTAGTAGGATAATCCAAAATCCAGATAAACCAAGTTCCTCCTGTGGTCAAATGCGGAAACATGCTCATATGGTCAAGTGTTCTTCAACGTGGCATGCTCACTTCGTCTGTACACGCAAACGACGAAGAAACAATGACACTACCTCTCAACGGCTCCTGACCTCCACTTATATACTGCTTCCAATGTGGGCTCCTTCAGGTGCATCCTTGTTGGTGTTGCAATTTTAATGACCAGAAGTGTATAAACACATTACATACATAAAAACCGAAACTAGTCTTCTGACGTGAACATTTTCTTATAAGCAGATATCGCTCTTGCATATTGGCCAGTTTTTGAATAAAACTTTTCACATTGAAATTGTGTTCACCGCCATTCGATCTAAATGCGCTGCAAAGTTACCCTTTCTCCTTATCCCTCAAAATCTGGCGACGAATAATCAGTAAAATAAGTCTCATATGCTACTTTTCGGAGTTCGTAGTATATAATTAGTATTGCAGTATGTAAATTTATGTGCAGCATCGCTCGCATGATAAGAATACTCACATTTGTCCTATTAGTGGAGAGATTTGGCTCTTAACAACGAGGCATTGAGAGCCGATGAGGTTGAAACGAGCTGGGTATGGAGCAGCGCTGGCATGAAACGAGAGATCCCCGAGAAAACCCGCCTACCAGTGGCATCCTCCGGCAATATTCCCACGTGCGAAAATCTGGGAGTGGCTCCGCCGAGAATCTAACCCTGTTCCCCTTGGTTGAATGCGAGCGCTATAACCGCTGCGCCAACCATGGTCCCACCGTATTTGTCTGGCGAAGAAGGCATGTGCCTGACTCATGCAGTTCGGACAGGTAGATTAATTTTTGTGTGGACCAAACTCTCGTTGTTTAAAAATAATTTTTTCTACCATATGCTTTGTTTTTGATTATTAGAGTTAGAACTGGCAGCAATAATGTGACCGATATTCAGTTATCAGACTAGCTCGTGAAACCTAAGCTGTGTTCGAATTCACTGCCACATACCCTCGTTCACTTGCCCTTGATTCCTTAATACTTTCGTGGCGAACTAGGTATAATTTCGAACACCTGTCTTCGTTTTTCAATTGTTATAATTTCCAACGCGTGAGAAAAAATAAATCAAACACATTTTCTTATGTTGTCTTGCTTTGTGTAAGAACACGTGTTCAACAAATGGCAGGAATAAGCTGAAAAACTGTTATAAACCAACAATAAACGCGAAACTTGCAGTGTAGACATGTGAAGAGGACGTTGCCCGTGTCCTTAGCGGAAGGGGACATTTTAAGGAACATCTGTGCGCTTAACAGCAAATTCGGACAGCGACAGTGTGACGTCACAGCCCCGATGTACTTTTCTAGGGGCACGAAGTCAGGTCAGAGCCCTTGGTTCAGTGAATTCGAACACAGGTCTAGTCTACTTCGCGTCTAGAGACACGAAACATTCTCTGGGGGAAATGTTTTTGAGATGGGTGCTACGGAAAATGATGGCGCCCGTCATGGCAACGCCCGCCCGCGAAGCACCGGCGGGGCGTAGTGTTTTTGCAATGAACGATAGTGCTTGCTCGACGGCTCCCGTGCCCAGCGCTGCCGACACATCTTTGGCAACGTCAGAACTGCGGAGCCGAGGCGGGATGAGTGTTTACTCGACATTCTCGGCGGCGTTAGTAGGCGTCCGTATTCGTCACACGGTCGCCGGAGAGGAGGTGGGGAGGGATAGGACGTTTGCTGTCTTCCCCTCCGTTGTCTGCCCCGGCCATATGAGGCGGCTGCAGTAACCACCGCGAATGACATGCCCATCTTCTCTTGGCGGGAATGCTTTTCCAGACGTGCACACACTGACCCTGTTTCATAAAACTACAAGTATAATGCAAAATTTTACATGCGATTCAAGAATAATACTGTCTGACTTGTAAAAGTTGACGTACAGAAAAAAAACTGTTACAAGTCTACAAGACAGTTGGGTTTGTTAATGTTACTTATATACTTTTATACTACTCTTCAACGCCATAACATCACTACCCTGGACTGGTCCCCATGTAGCGCCGATCTGAACCCTATAGAGCACCTATGGGGTCATCTGAAAAGGCAAGTTAGATGACGTCCAGACCCTCCCCAAACACTTGCTAAGCTAGAGGAAGCCCCACGAGAGGAGTGGCATAACATTCCATAAACGCGTAGCCAAAGACTGGTTATGAGTACGCCAAGACGCTGTGCCGCAGTGATGCAGGCAAGAGGTGGCAACACAGCTTATTGACAGTCCATATGAGTGAACAATTACCACACACTGTTTTCAGTTTGTTCAGAAACTATTTCTGTGTTACATATCATTACGTTAATTGACCGATGAGAGGCACAAGAAGTGTTCTTTTACAAATGCTGCATTGTTTTCTGTTTTCGGAAACCTTGAGAAGTTTGTATATCTGTAGTTTCAGCAGAGTGGTGCCGAATAGATACAATATATCCATGCAAAGTCACGACAACTTTCTTATTTTGAGTAGTGCATTAATGTTTTTGAAACTTTGGTAGACATGTGGAGTTTGTTAGAATCGTGAATGGATAAAAATCTGTAGGAATGGGTCTGGGGCAGGTTGTAATCATTTAAAGTTGAAAATTAGTCATAGATCGTGGTCGTGTAACTGCTAGCAGGCCGAAAATGCCGTTTTTGGCCTAGCAGAACGGCTTTTAAATAATGTTTCTTATACGCAGGATGGCTTGCAAGTTGTCCGTCCTAGTCTGAAGTTTGATTAATTTTTTGTGCGTGTACATAATTCCAAAGACTTTGCAATGTTGTTCGTGTGTCGGGTAGGCGGACCCCTGAGCCGTTTANGGCCGAAAATGCCGTTTTTGGCCTAGCAGAACGGCTTTTAAATAATGTTTCTTATACGCAGGATGGCTTGCAAGTTGTCCGTCCTAGTCTGAAGTTTGATTTATTTTTGTGCGTGTACATAATTCCAAAGACTTTGCAATGTTGTTCGTGTGTCGGGTAGGCGGACCCCTGAGCCGTTTATTTTATGGTATCTGAAATCCTTAAGTAACCCTACTTAAGTTATAACGTTGCATTCTTACGAGCGTACGCGCTGCAGGATGCGTGTAATGTTTATTCTGGCTTGAGCGGTTTTTTATCTACGTCGTGTGTTTGGGAAGCAGTCAGCACGCAGGGAACTGTGTGCGTAAACTCGCACATCTACAAGGACGCCCCCTGACACATCGACTTCGCAAGCGGATGCAGCCGCTACCACTTTTATAAAGTGGCTCACCGTCAGATTATTTTCTAAAAGCCTAATTTGGCTGCAAAGGACTATTCACAAAACATCCACACAGAATAAATATATTTAACAATGTTCTAAACATAAAAATTTCACAATTTTCTGGGTTAGGGCGATGGTTAGAGAAAACGCCAGGCTCAATTATATTTGTTATTTCAAAATTTACTAGCAGCAGCTTTAAAATTTTACTTTTCGAGGAGGTTCCATATTATCACCTATTTTAGTAGTGTGGTGTGTTGCAATCCCAAATTCTAGAAATTCCTCACTCTAATGGTCGACTCACAATGAGGTTAACGCGAAACTCGTTGCGTTAAATTTTCGTTACTACTGTGTTCAAGTATAGGTCTTGCAACAGTGTATTCACATTAAGTGAACACGGACATAAAGTTAAAGTTTCCACGTGAGAAGTTGAACCAACTAAAACGTACGTTAAAGCTGCCTAATACTAGCCAGTCTTGTTCAAGAGACTATTTGTATTTTTGTTTTTTTGTTTTTTTGTTTATGCTGTATTTGTTTTCAATATTAGCAACTCTCGTCTGCACTGCGTATACTGCTATGGCATTAGGCGAGAAATTCATACGATTACAATGTAAGATTAAGTATTAATCGTATTTGATTGTGAGCATGTGTGTTTGAATGATAAATAAATTAAAGGTTTGGAAAACTCCAAATCGAAATAAGATCGATGGGTGAAACCGGCGCCAATTTATGTGAGAAATAAAGATATTACAGGCACGGACGTTCAAAAGTTTAAAATACAACGGAGAAAATGCTCATATGTATAGAATGAGGCGCATACCAGTCAGTATGCCCGCAGGTCGGGCAATGACATTTTTCAAAGGTTGATTTCAAAAGTGCTCACTTTACCGTGAACAGCCTTTAGGAGTGAGTATCTGTAAACAGGCCAAAGTTAGAGAATAGGGTCCCTTATAACGTCCTCGCGCCCACGGATTTACAGTTTCCGCTGTTCTAGGTTGTCCACGGTAAAGTGAACACTTCCCTAGTTACGTTTTATTTACAGCTATTTTCTATCTTCTAACCACCTTTTAAATATATATTGTCATGTAAGTAATTTGTTTGTATTCCACCGCACTCGGAAGTAACGCCCAAGGCTAAAATAAAATATAGTTATTGAATAAGTTCAAATGAGAAGGCTTTCAAAAGTGTTCACTTCACCGTGAACAGCCTATCTCAGTCTTCTGCCGGGACTCGGCTGTTGTCATAACAACGAACCACACTAGCGGTGCTCGCTGCCTCGGCTCGCCTTCCTGATTCCCTGATGGAATTATATTAATTACCGCTCCATAACAATAGAAACCAAACAAATAATGCATGTAACAACTCCTTTTTTCCTTTCCCCCATTTTATTTTGATTTTTTTGTCGCTTTACGCGCAACTCTTTGAACTAAATTTCCTGGAGAGAAATTACTGTAAACTGTTTAATCTAATTTATTATTATTTGTTTTTACTTGAAACTTTTGCGATACTATTCAGTTTTGAATATAGAATTGTCGTTATGTAATTTATTCGGACACTTATTTTCATCAGATATGCATGGATGTATGTTAAAAACGCACAGTAATTATGTCCTACTTTTTTTCTGAAATTGATCGCACCTCGTAACTATATGTTAGAAGTTAGGGGTACTGCCTACCGGCTGGCAGTTGCAAAATTATAATAGGAAAGTCCATGTTAAGGAAATTTCGCCTCAGTGCGTTAATTTTAAAGATAGGCGTTTCAAACAAAATGTTTTCTTCACAATATTTTTAGAGGAAGATCCCTACAAGCGTATATTTACAATATAGATAGACAGTATGTACTTTTTGTGAAACATAAATTCAAAGTATTCCTTGCAAACAGGCTATACATGCTATGGAAAGATCTCCACGCTTTGGCGAATAATTTCTGGTTCTAACAGCAACAAAACATACTAAATGTTTAATAATTTAAAACCTTTTATTTGGACAATAAAATCTGCTGTCAAACACATTGTTTGATTTATACTTGTATCTAAATTGTGCGTCTACGTTATAACAAATATTTTGTTGGATGAGGACAGTTCCCCAATGTGTTTATTTCCTCCTACTAATTCTCGTTTTTCCGTTTAACTACTGCAATGGTGTCAAAGCGGATATTACTTTCGTTACAGTTATCCGCTGAAAAAGCTACCACATGTACGAACAATTTATGAAGTATCACGGTTGTGAACCATTCGCTACAATTGACGACCTGTTGAACGTGACGTCACAGTTGTAACTCTTCACTTGTAATGTATCTCGAGATTATACTTCGTACTACACTTTGTCGTACATACAACCAGAACCACGTGAAATAAGTGCAGTTATTTGGGGCAGCTTGGCAGTGGCGTGAACAGAACTTCCTTACTGGAGAGCAGTGGCTTGGAAAATGCATACCTTAGTAATAATCATACTTTCGGCTGTTCAAAGCGTTAATCCCACTATATAATAATTTTAATGCATATAGTTTATGTGCATAACTACTTTGCCTTGAATTAGTTTTCGTGCGACAGTTGAGATCATAGGCGAAGAGAAAAGTCCCTTAATCTTTTCCTTTATTAAATCTTGGGTATAGTCTATTCACGGTTACTTCCAACTGTTCAGAAGCAGTGCGTAAGTTCTGCTTCCACGATATTCCTCCGCCTCATGCAAACATAGCTTAACCGAGTCTAGAAAATTACACCAAAAGGACAACGCACCGTATTCGTGCGCGCTCAGCGTAATAATATTTTTACATAAGAACTATTTCATACTTGTAATTACCTACACGCTTATTTCCTCGTAATTACCAACACGCTTATTTCGTCTCTGTTTTGTTCATATTAATTGGAAATTAAATATTACAATGTACTCGTATGTTGATACAAGTACGAAACGTTTGTGGTACATGTAATATTTAGGAAACATCAAACACGTCATACATGGGGTTACTTCTCAAAGGTTTGATTAAAAAAGTGTGAAGAGTAAGTGAGTGAAGAGATTTAGGTGGCTCTTAATAGCGAGGTCTTGAGAGCCGATGAGGGTGATTGACGTGAGTATGGAGCAACGTCGGAATGAAAGGGCGGGGGAAACTGGTGATACCCGAGAAAACCATTAACCAGGGCCATCGTCCGGCACGATCCGGGAGTGACCCGGCCGGGGATTGAACCCGGTTCGCCTTGGTGTGAGGCGGGCAGGCTAACCACTCAACCACCGCGGCTCCAAGTGTGAAGAAACCGCGAATATACATACATTCGTGCTGCGTACAGGAAAAACCCTAGCTCGAGCCCACTTATTAAGAGGAAGCCGCGGTTGAAAGGAGTTAGTGCCACTTGCTTGGGGTGACATTTACGCGTAGAAGAGATTTAGTGACGTTCTTGGCAGTCTCTAATGTGGAATTTTATAAACAGTGGTAATTGCACGGAGACTACATTTTTATGAGGGGAGGAGGATTGGGAAGAATACGAACTTACCTCGCCCAATCTAAAACCAAGCGGGTTTATCTAGAAATGATTTTTATTCGGAATCTCTCAAAACCATAAACAACTAATTATAATCAGACATCAATAGCCCATGCTAGTAACTAGACCAACAACCACAACGTTACTTATGTCCTGCGCGCGCAAATTGAACTGATTTGAGAATGTTGCGTCACTGGTTTCATTTAGCTCTAGAAAAAAAAAATTATAATATATGCTAGTTTGCCTTGTAGAAATTTACTGTAACATTTATTTGCTGTAGTTCTAGGTTGCCAAACAGTAAACATCGAATATTCAATATTATTTGTCGTGCACTGAGCATGCTCCACACTTCCCTGCACAAATGTGGAAAATGAAGTATAATGAATTTTTACTCATTTTTATCGTAGCCTTGGATTTTATTTAGTAAGAAAATATTTTTTAAAACTAAATACCGATGAGACGCCGAAGAAAAATGTATGAACTTGCGTGTCCGATGGATGAATGCTACAGGAACTCACATACCGGGATAGCCGACACGAAAATTAGAGCGAATAACTTACAGTTTTGAAATAAAAATATTGCCAGCTATTAGGTTTACTAAGAACCATATAACGTAGCTTTTAAAAGCTTTTTGAAACAGGAGTATCAAATAAACATCATGTTCGATACAAGAACTAACACTACATAAAAATTGAAACGATTAAATTGAAAATAAATCACAATTAAGGAAGCTGGCACATGCCTGGCTAAACATGTCCATTACATGGCATACAAAATTTCAGTTAATTTTGTAGAACTGTCCGTGAGGCGGTCTAAATACTTCTCAATATGTTGTAGACAGGAGGAAGGGGAACCTCATGTCGGGTAAGATGGTACTCCGCCTCAACTGTGTTACTCGATGCAAGCTTTACGAACTCGGTTGATTGAAAGAATAAAGGATGTGAGTAATTCAAGGAAACCCTCAAAACACGACATGGGCTGTTCACGGTAAGTTAGCATCTTCTGAAAGGCATGCTTAGGACTCCCGTCTTCCCGGTGCTTGAACTGCGTTGCAGTGTGTTTGAAATACACTTTTTTCCCCCACGAAACTGATAAACGTGCATCCAGTTTGCTGTTCTAGAAAAATGACACAAAATTCATACGAGGGCTGTTGAGTGCTTTCAAGACGCCGCTCTAATTATAAACACGATTTCGGAGTACGCCAAAATGGCTAAAACGACTTTTTCAAAGCGCTGTAGTTAAATAAATACGCATCAGATACACACAAGACTACTCGACTCAAGAACCCTGCATTGAACACTGCCACAGACTTCCCACCAATAAAATAATAGAGTCACCGCTGAAAGTCCGATAGGTATACGCAGTGAGACGAGAACACTGCGCGTCAGTTCAGAGCCTTGCGCTTAGTGGCAGTGTCGTTCTTATCGCCCCCGAGCTTCTCAGCCTCCGATGCGGAAAAAAGTTCCAGGTAGGCGGGAGCCTTAAGTTGTATTTTCTCTTAATTATGTACCTTTCTGCCATATTTAAATTTTACATCGCCATAGGCCTATTTACTTTAAAAATGCGTCAGCCAAGTGGAAAATTAAACTTGTTGGGAACATAAACGTGTTATTAATACGCCAATTAATGCAGAAAAACGCCAGCTTTATTTGCCATAAATTAAAATATCACACTCGCAGTGCAACACCAAGACTTGAAAAGGTGCCAACTTATCTGGGTGCCAGTGTACGGTAGCGCATTTGCTGTTAGCGGGCAGTACTTTTGATTTTCAGAGGTTGAATTTAAAAGTGTTCTCATTACCGTGAACAGCATATATTAAATTTTGTAAGCTGTTTGCTTACATGAAAGATCTTCTGAAAATGTCTTTTAACATCGCATGACTGAGGATTTAAACATGTTAATTGTAGATAATGTGCATGGATATTCTATGTAGGCATAGTACTGACCCCTGAATATGTCATTATTCTGTTTTCACACAGAAGAACTGTCATTGTGAAGTTGTATGTCCTTTTATAGTCTTGAGTGTGTATTTGCGGGGCGGTTCCCCGCTTCTGTACAAATAAAATTATATACCAAATCTATGAATAGAACTTCCCTGCTTGTGCGGTCCACGGATCTGTCGTCTTCTGCCGGCGGGGTTAACCATAATATTTACTAATACATTAATATATTTATTTTCAGTAGCCATCAGAACATACAAAATATGTTAAAGACCTTGTAAAAATGTATTACTTTATGGACGCCAGCATGGACAGACCTCCTGAAGAGCATCGAAGCCGACGACGCAGGATGCACTTTTGACGTCAGTCCTTGTCCCTTATGTAAACACCATTTGCATACAGAGCGCTCTCTTCCGCTCTGCGTAAGTGAGGCAAGTGAAGCATGTTCGCTTGCTCGCTGTGGTCCGTTATGGCTCGCTGTGGCCTGTCATGGCTCGCTGTGGCCTGTCAGCGACAACAGGGAATGTTGTTCGTAGACGTGGACACAGCTCGAGGTACTCGCTGTTCACTGTTTAAGTATGATCATTTTTATACGTACTTTAACCAGGAACACATTTTCGTTACTTGACTCCCAAAGACGAAGAAAACTGTTCTCCTTCCTTCTTTTTGTAGGATGGAAGAGTTAGTGTAGAGATTTGGGCGGCTATTAACCTCGAGGTCTTGAGAGCCGATGAGGGTTAAGCGAGGTGAGTATGGAGCAGCGCCGAAATGTAAGGGCGGGGGAAACTTGGGATCCCTGAGAAAACACGGCGACCAGCACGATTCCCACATTCGAAAATCCGGGAGCAACTCCGCCGAGAATTGAACCCGCTTCGCCTAGTTAAAAGGCAAGTAGTATAACCACTACACCACCGCGACCCCAGTTGGTACATGACGTTTGGTGTTCATGCAGTAGCCGAGCAAAGCTGTAAAATTATTAGAAATAAATTATAAATGAAAGATGGTAAATCATTGATTGATTCTTGCAATGGTGGTAAGTAAATGAATGAACTATTATTTTGGAGTCAGTTCATATACGAAGCTTTATTTATGTTGCAGAGAAACCAGTATATGCGTAAATATATCCATAACAAAAAAATCAGTTGTCAAAAGAAATAAAACTGACACTTAAGAGAATTCTTCAGAAACTATAAGCTTTTTAATATTTCAAGTATTACAGGTAAAAAAGTTAAACTAAAATTATTCCATTGTACTAATGTTATCAAGAAAATATTTCACTAAGAATATATTTTTTGAAATACATAATTTAAACATGTTGGGGTTGGGTGAGAGTAAATTTGATACCATACTTATGTTTCCATTGTGCATTGATCCATTGATCTTAAGTGATCGACACCACTGTCTAAATTTTTAAAACGACATTATGACTCATACAATCTCAAATGTTTGACAATAGCGTATTTATATATACGTATAGAATAATAATTGCTTTTGAGGATTTCTACAGACTGTACAACACCTCAATATTAATATTCCGCGAACCGAAAGATTGCAGTTCGTTGCGTAATTCTATTGTTATTGTCGAGACGAAATTGTTTGTGAAAGGAAGTGACGTGTTCTTCCGTGTCGCTTTAAAAGTTTCCTGTTGTTAATTTGCAAATTTCCCTGGAGCTAATCTGTTCTCCCGTCTGTCTCGGCGCTGTCACTTACAGGAAAGTCCACAGCCCGTTTATTTCGTAATCCATCCACTGCATAGACAACTTTTCACTCAGCCGTTACAGATAAAAAGTGGGGAGGGGGATGGGTTGCTCCTCTTCATTAGCTTACCGTGTTGTGTTATGACGGATACCTTCTTTTCTGGATGAATTATTAACTGAATAATCACCTTACGATAAGTTAGCTGTAAACATAGACCGTGAAAGATTATGTAGAGAAAGGAGACACGCGTGGGTGTCACGTACAGCGCTTGTATTATGTTTGTGTATGATGTTTTACGTGAAATAGCGTACTATGACAATATTTCGATGATAAAATGTGGACGTGACATTAAACAGTGATACGTATGCCTCAGGGCCACTGCGAGTTCGTAGTAGTGCAAATATTTTTTTTCGATTGCAGATATTGTGATATACACGTTTGTGCAGATACAATGTGATTCATGCTTTTGTACACATGCTTGTGTAACTGTAAAGTGGGATAAATATGACACAAAGATTTTCTTTTGGCATTTGGCGTGACTCCCTAACCATTCAGAGTAAGTCTTAGTTAGACGTGTAATTTGGATAATGGTTTGTGCATGAAGATATCGTTTTATTATAATAATGTTACATATTGCCTATGTCACATCTAAGTTCGTGAGAGATGGAGGTCTTTATAAAATGACTTATTTAAATGTCAGAATTTATTCACAATGGTTTGAAAAAACATGCAATTATCATTTACAAAATACAACTGCCTATCCCTACTGTTATTGCCTACTATTTTTACAAGTGCGCGCAATTTTTGTGTCACACATAGTTATAATTAAATTACTAATTACGGTTTTATATCACCAACNGTGTGTTTCACGGTGGCTGAGCGGTTAGCGCGCTTGACTCCCACCAAGGCGAACCGGGCTCAATCCCCGGCCGGGTCAGTTCCAAATTTTCGCAAGTGGGAATCGTGCCGGACGATATTTCGTGTTTTCTCTGGGAGCTCCCGATTCCCCCGCCCCTTTATTCCGGTACTGCTCCATACTCACCTCGCTTCATCCTCGTAGACTCAAGACGATGTTAAGAGCCGCCCAAAACTCTCCTCTTCACTCTCCACTCCAGTTAGCTGCTCACTGCGCTATCTCCCGTTGTGCCATAACTGGTCTGCCATACACATTAATGGCCGTCCATGACTGCCGACAGAGAGGCACGCCGCAACTGAGGTGACCTGGTCCAGAAGGTTCTTCGTACCTCGAGTCGCGCCACTGGAGGTGATAACCAGAAAATTCACTCAATTACACCCAAGTCGTCGACTCCTCCAGGGGTCTGGACTGACGTCAGTCCCGTTAGCTATAACCAGGCAGGTGTGGCGACCCTCCATTCCCCTCCACCGACGGCGTTTACGGGGTCTGTCCGGGGAAGGGGATATATCACTCACGGATGCTAAGCGGCCGCGCGTAGCAATATATATATGTATAAGCGAACCAACACATTTGTAATACACTATTTGGCCATTAATTACCGCGGACATTCCCTAGCAAATACAATCGTTCGCACACATAGCACTCCTTTAAAATGACCTTGAACGCAAATTGACTTGTATGACAGCCGCAGACGTTAAGTTACGAACTCACGGCGCGAGCCCAGTGATTTTGAACGAGTCATGATTATTTGCATACAGGTTTGATTATATCGTCCGTGTCATTTCAGGCAAGTTCCGCATACTACGTGCAACAGTGACAAGCCAACCCAAACTCGGTAAGCCGGAAACATAGGTGCCGACTTTAGGGGGAAAAGGGCTGGAGCCCCCTAGGGACTTTTTCTTGAAGGGGGGAGGGGTGGTTTTGCCCCTCAGAAAAATACGCAGATTTAATTTTTTTTATCTTAGCTATTTTATGTGTTTCTGTTAGCACTTAACCTAATAAGTTTTATTGATTTAAATGCTAAATATTATGTTTGTATTATTCGAGTTTATTTAAAACTGAATATACGTGCAGGTATAATAACTTAAATACGAGAACTGCAACTTGATGTCATAATTTGACATCCGATACGTACCCAAAAATTTAGCCATGGGCAGCATAGGCAGTCTAAGGCAGCAACTTATACTACACTCAAAATTAAATGTCTGAAGCCACAATATCCTTTTGTGGTTATTATGCTTGCTGGGAAGGCTTTAAAACATGCTCACTTTACCCTGAATAACATATACCGTACACATTTTCTTATTGAGTAAGAGAGATGAGTGGCAAGTGGTGTATACAGAGTCATTATTGTCCCCACTGTGAAGTTCGGAGGAAGTAGAATCAGGTATGGTCCTTCTCACATCCTCCCCCTTCCCCCCTCTGTGGTTACATTTTCTTGGTTTTACCTCCGAGTGAATACGTGTTAGAGAGCGCATGCCAACCACACAATAACAGGTCTCCGTGTCCCAACATTGAACTCCTTACCTTGCTGTATAAGTGTCTAAACCACGTGTCTATTACTAAGGTTAGCACACTGTTTACGTAAACAGATGCATTGATATTTAAGTGCACTACTTTTGACAAAGACGTAACGCAAATTAGATGTAATAAACTTAAGCAGAATATAATTTACTTCTGCTTGAGTTTGGGTTCAACATGAATTAAAATGTTACAAAACGAAACATCGTTGTTTAAATGCGTCATTTTGACAGCAGTTACGGCAGTTATTGAGCCAGTACACCCGTAGAAAACGAAAGTATGCCTACTTCATCTTTCACTGTCTGGAGAACGCCAAGGCTTGACAAAAGCAGATTTCTACAGTTAATGGCTGTTAACGCCGTGCAGTATGTCAATTTTATTTTAAGCATGACAGTAAACCTGTCTATAAAGTGAAGGTTGCAACTGAATGGTTTGAGAACATGAGAGAGGAAGAACTTTAATGCCCAGTTTAAAGCCGTGAGCTCAACGCCACCATTGGGAAGATACCTTTGGGATGTGATGGACCCCCATATAAAAGCCAGACAAAACCGCATACACATCATAGAATAGCTGTTCATCATGTTGAAGTAGGGATGAAACAGAATTCCTGCAGACACCCTACCACAAATTGGTGAAACGTCTCGAATGTAGAGGCTAGATAGTGGCTAAAGATGGACATAATTTGACAACATTCCAGATCCTAGTTGGTATACACTAGAAGTGTCAGATTAATTAATATCAAAAGTGTATATACACAGTGTGTTGATTTATGTGGGAAATAATCGGTATGTGGACAGTAAACATCAAAACAAAAAATCCGTACGACGATGTCTTAGGTTTGATGGTTCCTGAGTTGCAGCCCAATTCTCTATGCCTACTGTTAGTAGCCGATGTACAAACTTTTGTGTACAGCGTGTGGTAGATTCGAATGTGAAGTGCGTGTTGCTATGCCCATTTCACTGTTGACATCCAACGCACGTCGGTCACCAAGTGCTTGACACACCACTAGCACTGTAACTTCCTGCAGCCACAGTTACAGGTGGTACTCGAGGATATCCCGTTGGATCTGATTCGTGTGAACGTCACGTGGCCTACAATTTTCAAATAATTCACTTGGTTTAGAATTATTTGTATTTAATTGGTGTAAAATGATTTAGCTTAAAATCACTTGGACTGAAATTATTTCGCAAAACGTCACTTTGTAACGTTGCGGATTTCCAGGGGTTTATTTACCGTTAGTCACAGATATTATAATTATATATGATTACAGAGTATTTGCTTATGTTGCCAAGTCATTTAATATAATTTCCAAATTCAGCTTTATTATAGGAGTTAAACAAAATACAGTATAATCTTTGGTTATTTAATAGTTTATTGACATAGAGATCATTTTGTTTTTAGACGATATTCAGTATTCTAAATTTGTTTATTATTTTTCATTTCTTCCGTAGAGGGTATTAAGTATTGAATGTTTATTAAATAAATGCACGAAAGAAAATATACTAGTTGTCTCTCGTTTCGCCATCGCTGATTGGCAGAGAGATGTGACATGGTAAGACGACAGCCAATTGGAGAACAGATTACGTCTTGACGTTTTATTGCGTGGTTAAATTTATTTCAGATAAAGTCTTTTAATTTTGGACATGTATTTAAGTACGAATTGGCGTCTTAGTCAAACATTTAGGTACCTAACAGTTTCACGGTTTCACTTAAATGACTCACGAATAAAGTAATTTGACATATGACAGAAAGATACAAAATGAAGAGGAAAGTAGATCGTACTCAGGACTTTACAAAGTGCTTAATTAACCTCAAACAGCCTATAATTGTGGAAGCGATGGATACTTGACCACTTTGCTCCCACATTTTGGCTAGGAGGCCGGGCTGTCAATGTCTCGAGCCCATCGTTCCAAAGGATATCGTCTATGAGCACCGAGTTGATATCGCACGGTGACGAGCGAGGTGGCGCCGTGGTAAAGCTCTGGGCTAGTATTCGGGAGGACCTGGGTTCGAATCCCAGTCCGGCCACCTTGATTTCTGTTTACAACGGTTTTTTCTTTGTCACTTCAAGCGAATGCTGTGATAGTTCCTTCCTTATTACAGGCCTTGGCGTTATAATCGAGAGCGATTGTCGTCTGCAACTTTTCTTTTGGTAATCATGCAAAGTAGGATCTTAAATGTTTTTTTTTTCTGAGTAAATATTCCATCCTCTTCCCTGCTTTGTGAGATTTCGGATTTAATAAACCTCGCAGAAAAGTTACGTATCCAGAAATGTTACGTATCAGCACAAGTGCCTATAGGCTTAAAATACCATGGACGTGAGAAACAGTACCGGCGTATTACTTAGGGTTTCGAGTGTTGATGAAATCGCGAATGGACTACAAAGGCTGTTTACGATAAATCGAGCACTTATGAAAGTCCTGCTTAAGGCGGTCTCTTATTGAGGGGTAGTTCCTGTGAGTGAGGTAACAATCTGTGAAGCGCTACGGTCTACTCCGACTGGTGTACGTAATGCGGTATCGCCTCTACGTATAAGGCGCTAATTTCGCGTGCAGTCTTTCCATCGGCGACTCGCCAACTTTAAACTGTCAACCTTATAATGTTATTGATCATGACTCTGTAGCGAAGTCTAGTGCATGCTTTTATCGTACTTTCGCACGCACCCGTTTCGTGTATTTTGAGAAACGGCAGTCTGAAAAAGCTGTTTTTAACAATTTTGGTGCGCATGGAAGTAAGGTTTATAATATGCATGATGTCTTGAAAGTACCATTCCGTCGTCGTCTAGAATGTGCTTTATTTTCGTAGGCAAACGTATAGGCATGTTTAATAGTTTCGTAAAAAAAAAACGCATTTTCCCAACACGTTTCAGCGCATTCCAAGCGCCAGGTAGGTGACCAACCTAAAATCTACTTGTATGCCCATTGTGTGTTCTTCCACCATACATAAAATTAACATTGTTATGGGCCGGGTTGATTACTTTATTCACGCGCCAGTCAAGTGAAACTGCAGAATTAATTAAAAAAAAAAAAAGTTAATATTTTACACATTACTGATTTATAGACTGGTTTGCATAAAAAGAAACAGAAAGCAAAATAAATTATTTCCGTGGTCACGGCTGTTTTCCTTACACTTAATATTCAACGTAAAGACACGGAACTATTTTCGCTCCGTCGTTACCAACTGTACTTGGAGCTTGCTGGCCAGTGTCCCTGTTAAAATATATGTATGTTTGATTTAAAAAGTGCTTAATTGACCATGGCCAACCTATAGCTGCACACGGCGTAAATATACACAATAAACGTGTGTGTAGTTGTTCTCTTCTGATGTGGTTGAAACACGTGCTGGTTTACATTTTTCAATTTTAATTATGGCAGCGCAATGTGTTTTGCGTATATGTCTTTCACGTCTATTAGTTCGTGCTACGTGTATTTTCATGAATATCACAATGAAATAGTTTGTATAGTAGTGTTTTTTCACCTTCATGAGTATAATTCATAGTCACTCAAATACATTTATTGCGTGAAATAACTGAGAATATACGACGTTATCGATAATATTGCCTAGAAAACGTCGTCCGTTTCAAAAAATAAAAAACAAAATGCAAGCTGGACATCATGCACATTGTCTGCCGACATAGCAAAGTTAAAATGTGTACTTTACCCAGTGTTCTAACGTTGGCGGTACTGCAGAACCTACTTCAGCAAACAAATGAATAAGATAAGGTTCTGTCGTTATACTTTTGACTTGCAATTTCTTTACTTGTCGGACAGCAGAAAATGTTTACTGCACATTAATGGATTGAATTTAATAGAAATTGTTTTATTACTTGAAAATTTTGAAAGATTTTTCACGCATGCAGCTGTATTCAATAAGTATTAAAGTGACACTTAAAATTTTTTCCCACGAACTTCAGCTAAAAAAATATATACATCTTAAGCAAACCATGCACTATGCTAAAATAATTTGTTAAAATCTAAATAAACATTTTTTTCTAATATGACATATTTACTTTGCATGAAATAAATGCTTGCAAATATGTTTGTAGCTTAAATTTGTATAAATTAATGCATTAAGTCAATCCACTTCATATTTATACGGTTTTAATAATTCGAAGTGCTAGTTCAAAAATTGAATTCAAGAAAATATAGAACATGTTCTAGACAGTAACCTTTGAAGGAATTTGAGTTATTCAGTGGCTTTAAAGATAAAATGACCGCAATTATGACGTCCGAGTGACGCCACATCTCATTCAAGGAATTGAGTTCAATAAATTTGAAGTAAACTTTGGTCTTTTCAAAGGGCCTTTAGCGTGTGTTTACTACAGAAAAGTCATCATAACAGTTATGCATACTTTTTAAAATTAAATAAAAATTAAAGCAATAAATGAGTACGCCACGGAGGTTTACGCTTTTAAAGTTGGTATCGTGGCGGGATACAAGGCGTAGATGCGTAATCGCTTCGTTCTGCTCCTTTTCTTTTCCAGGATAGACAAATTATGCGCCAGTAAATTATGCCGAAGTGGGAAGGGTAAGAAGAAGAGCCACTGTGGGCTTTAGTTAACTTGGCTCGTTGCACGATGGTGCCATGAGCAATCGAATTTAATTGAAAACCTGTTTCTAAGGAGTAGGTACTGATACAGAGGTGAAACGAAATGGCTTAAAGGTTCCTTTGACGTGTGCTGCGTACCCCTTCACTGATTGGTTTCGCGAGGCTTTGGGAACGCACCTTGTGTCTGTTGGCTACAGTGTATTGAGAAATGTTCTCTGTTGGCTGGACTGCGGGCTGACGTGCAAGTGACCAGGCGTTGAGTAGCGAACGGCGCTGCGCCATGTTGCTGGCCAGTGACGCCATTTTGCTGGCATGTGCGGTTGGAGTTCGCGGTATAAACTGCTGTTTCACCTCTGTATACTTATGTACTCTGTAGTTCTGTCATACAAGAGGGAGCCGTGGTAGTCTGACTAATCGTCTCCCACCAAGGCGAGCCGGGTTTGATTCCCTGTGAAGCCACCAGGATTTTCGCACATCGTAAACGTAGCGGACGTTAGTAGATAGATAATGGAGGATCTGGGACAGAGGAGTGGGGCGTCGGACGCCGGACGGCTGGCATCTTGACCTTGGCTGCAAAAGTTTTCATTTTTACCTCAAGAACTGTTAAATCGCTAGAATTTCCCTAAAAAATTATTTTTTCTCACAAAGTGTTTCATTTTTCCGTCAAATTTCACACAAAAAATGTGTTTAGCACAATGCGACTGGCCCTTGCTAAATCCGGCGGAATCCGGTGGAAATTATAAAAATGCCCGCTGTATTCTGCAATTATTTACAACCACTTCACGCTCTGCTATTCCATGCCAGCACAATCTGCATTGTCTAAAGAATGTTCGAGTTCGTTGCCCTGCCATGTAACTTCATGCACTTACCTTGTTACAAGCATATATTCTTCGACCTTGTATGTCAAATACGCATACGCTAAGGACAGCAATACCAACCACGCACACATATATGCTAATTGTACATATACTAATTACACTTATGCTAATCACGCACATGTCAATCACACCGCCATCTTGCCTTCGTCCCCCGTCATATTGTATTCCCATCATCAATTATACCATAGCCATCACCCCTGACGACGAAAAGGATAGCAGGGTCAAGTATGGTTTAGGCCCACTTATAAGCATAGTTGGCTGTAATTTCCGAACTTTGTAAGATAGTCACAAAAATTCATATCATACACATCACCCCCTGCGATGCGAAAATGACCGAATGGTCAAGTACGCCTTAAACCCTTTTATAAGCATAGTTGGCCACCATTTCCCATTCACCGAAGCTATGGTCACCAAATTCATATGACTTGCATCGCTCTCGACAACGATCAGGGTGGCTCGGGTAATTATGCCATAAGCCTTCTTATAAGCATAGTTGACTACAATTTCCCGACTGAGCCACCAGGACATGGGTGCCAGTACAGGTCTAAATGATGTGTATATATATAACATATATACAAGTTACGTTGACAAGGTACTGAAAATGCATAATTTTATAAATATGATGTTAACTTTTAAACTTGCAGGAAAAAGTGTATCGAGCAATCTGTCTATGGATTTGTATTTTCAAAAATAATTTGATTATGATCTAACAGTCATTAATTGTACGAAATTGTTTTTTATAAATACAAGTTATTTATTTATTGTACTATATTTTATTTCACATTTAAAACTCACAGAAAAGATTATGTCGAGCAATGTGTCTGTGTTTTCGTATTTACAATACGGATTTGTAGTATATGATGCCACAACCATAGATTATAAAAAGTGTAATTAACAAAATAATAGTCATGTACTTAAATAAACACATTTTGTTTAACTTTTAATTTGCATTACGAGCAGCCTGTCAATGGTTTCGTGTTTTCAAAGAGAATTTGAATATTATGTCAAAAGATGTGATTGAGGCAATGACCAGCATCATATTGAATTTTATAAGCATAGATTAGTGTACGTAAATGTACCAAGTGTTATACATTTTCGGGCTCGTGTTTTCGAGTCGAATGCTAATGTGACGCCATAAAATTTGATTATTCGCATATGTTCGATACCACATTGACTTTAGTCGGCATAGGGCATTATCGTAGGTTTTTTAAAGTTATTATCTAACGAAACCGAGCCACGAATATATGACAGTGGTTGCCTTACCTCCGAACATGTTTTAAGGGCATTATGTCTATATCATACAGCTACGAACTTAGAGGCACAGTTGGACATCATTCAACGACTGTCGGAGTTAGGCACATGAAAATTGGAACGTATCAGACCAGTGCAAGTATATCCGAGAAGAAAAAATGATTTATCCCTTAAGCCTTTTTTATGAGCATAAATGGCCACAACTTTCCAACCCTTGAAGTTGTAGTCACAAAATTCATATTGTAGGTTTCACCCATGACCTATATCAAAGTCATATAGTCAATTTGTTCGAATACGATGTTGGGTACCAATATATTTATAAATAAAAAATTTATGTACTTAACATTTAAGTTTTAAAAGTTAGAGACGTAATAAAATGTGTTGCATATCTACAGGCATGTATTTAAAGGCAAATTCAACTATGGTATTAGAAACAGCTATTGTGTGTGTCTATCCCCGATGCCATACTGAATTTCATAGGCATACCTATGACTGAAGGATCTCAAAGTATGTTAGCAAGCAGCTTGTATATGGGTATATGGGCACGTATAGTGCCAAAAACTGTTTCAACGTGATTGTAAAAAACTTTACTTGAGTTGCATACCTTATAATTAATAGGTATTTTCAGAAACGTATTAAGACATGTGTCTGAGGGCACTAAACATTGCTTTGTAAATGCTTAAAAGAAGAAATAGTAGTCCTTAACGTTTTTGTTAATGCAAAACTGTTTGGATTCGGGCAGACGACATCTCAGTCAATCTTACATGATCACACACGCATAAACAGCTACACCGATATAAGAACTAAAATGTAATTAATATGTGTATTTATTGAGCGATACATGATTGAAGATAGCCTGGGTGGTTTTTTATTTAGAATGAAGAGTAAAATTTCAAATTGTACTCAGGCATAATGGTCGAAAACCAAATTAAAAACATTTTGGAAGCATTTTTGACATAGGGTGAAGCTTTTCCAGGAATTAGTAAAAGAAGATGCTTGACTTTATGTACACCGACATAAAAGTCTAAATCCAACTCTCTCTTTCTCTCTCTCTCTCTCTCTCTCTCTCTATATATNATATATATATAATTCAGCTATACAAAATAACGATTCACTATATTTTAGTAAGAATTCTAAATATTTGAAATTTTACTACATATTATTATTTAAAGTGCTAAGCACATGAACGCTCATATTAAAATATTTATCACTTTCCTCCTAGTTACCGGTGGTAGGTTTGAATATGTATATACAGGCAGCTGCACGACCTTGGTAAAAGTTCAATTGTTATTCGTTCTCGATAGGAGTCAGTTTGACAGTAGTCTGGGTGTATGAGTTCTTATCTGCTTGAAGGTGATGCAGGCCTCTGATAGTGTGAAAACTAGTACTTAGCGTATGTCTGTAGGCATGGCTTATTTGATTACCCTATCGTTAGTTGGTAAAACAGTATTGCTCGTGTGGCAAGACTTTTTACAGATAACTGAATGTGTAGAGTACATGTACGAGAGGACTGCCCTCCGAACTGCTACAATATGATTGGTGTACACCATTTATTAGAAGCAATAATTTTGAATATGCATTACAAAATATGTAAAGGTTGTGTTATACAAAATGAGTATGAAAGAATACCCCAACTTTGAAGGTATATAATAACAAAAACCAAACAACCTAAAACCTTGATTGACCAATCAAATGAACCGTGGAACCATGAAGTTTGTTTACCATACATTCGTAAATGTTCAATGTGACCACCATGAGTGGCCCGAATGACATATACGCGATAATCAAACTCCTTCCACGCTCTTGTCAGCATGTCTGGAGTTACGGTTTGGATGGCGTTCCTAACTCTCGGTTTGTGGTGGTGAAGGGGTAGCGAGCTCGCATTTGTCACGTCAATGTGAAGGAGATGGTCTGATGTTTCGTTTATGGTGCGCCACTCCATTGGCACTAAGCTGTTCGCGGATACCTGAACGAGATGTTGCCGCAACGCTGGATTGGTCGAGGAGCAGCTGGTGACCAGGCTCTTCATCACTGACCCCCAAGAAGTTCGATTCTATGGGGGTACATAAAGGATAAAGTGTTTCGGCCACCGTTGCCGGCTAGTATTGGCGACCTCAAAACGATAATTACAGACGCCATCCAAACCGCAACACCGGACATACTGACAAGAGCGTGGAACGAGTTGGATTATCGCGTAGATGTCGCTCGGGTCGCTTGTGGTGGTCACATTGAACATTTACGAATGTATGGTAAACAAACTTCATGGTTCCACGGTTCATTTGATTGGTCAATCAAGGTTTTAGGTTGTTTGGTTTTGATATTATAGACCTTTAAAGTTAGGGTATTCTTTTATACTTATCCTGTATTGTCTTGATGGTATGGTTGAAATGTTTTGGTGTATGGTCTTTAGTGTTATTGGTAGAAACTGTCTCTTAACACGCTCGTGTCTGTTTTATTGGTATGATTTTTTCATATGATATGATGATATGTCTGACAAGTATTTGATTCTATTTTTTTTTTCGCAGGAATGTCTGGTTGGTTTGTTCTAATAGCCAGAGATTATTGTCAGATGAAATTATATGTTTGTATGATCTGCTAGTATTGTTGGTCGAAATGATTGGTTGAAATATTGTGGTTAGATGGTTGATATGACTTGCCATTGTGGTTTGTTGGTTTACTGGGATTGCATGATGATAAGGGTTTTGCAAATGAGTGGTGTGATGTGGTCAGCAAGTGTTGATGGTTAAATTGTTTTTAGACTGGAAGATTTGATTCGTTGGTCTGGTGACTTACGTTTACGACCTTGACTGCGTAGGTATTCACCCATAATAACAAATGTACGTACGAACTTTTGTCAGTATGAGATCAGTGAAGAGCCATTATTTCCCATGCACTGGAAATGTTCAGTTAACATTTATTAATTTAGAGTAGCTGAGATGGGTCGCTTTCATTGTATACTGCGATTACGTATATGCAAATTACAGTTAAAATATGGCATTATAATGTTGTATTAATTGCACCTTACTTAGCCGCAGACATATTCTGGAGCGATGCAAAAACTTTAACTTCACCGTAACTTATCATGATCATCACCTCCTCCTCCTCCTACCCCTCCAAAAACAATGCCTCATCCGGGACTTGAACACACAACATTTTCACGCCATGAACTTGCATTCCAGCCAGCCACAGATTCTGGCGGTCAAAACGTGTATAAGAACCAAATGAAAAGTGTTACGTGTTGCATTCGAAAAAAAAGNAATGCCTCATCCGGGACTTGAACACACAACATTTTCACGCCATGAACTTGCATTCCAGCCAGCCACAGATTCTGGCGGTCAAAACGTGTATAATAACCAAATTAAAAGTGTTACGTGTTGCATTCGAAAAAAAAGTAAACAAAAAAAAACCTCCACTTCGTGGGCTACGCCACACAGAGTCGTAAACACATGGAAAAACTGTATTACGATGTGTCGAAACGAGCGGACACACCGCTCTCGTTTCGAAACATTTCCCACCGATTCGATAACGTAATGAGTGGTTCGTGTCAACACTTAACGCGCGGAAGTAATGAACCACCCACCGTATACCCCTCCTCCAGCCCCTCCACAACAAATACCATACATTCAATACCAGGACACAGATACGAACACTTTCTCTTCTGGTTTTATTTGTAACCGGTTTTCTAACTGATTCGTCGCAAATTTCCCCCCGCGGCAGTTTCCTCTCTACCGCTGGTCTATTTATTTTTAGCGCAGTTACTACGAGTGAGTGATAATGCCGCAGAAAGCAGCTTATCTCGCGAAATTTTTAGCGTGGCATATTTACATGTAATTACTGTAACTGTGAGCTCACGCTATGCGAACCAAACTACTTCTAATACTTTTGTTTCCTGCACGCCTACGTTCACAGAAATAACATATAAAGTTCGCATGCAGCCAATTCCATGGAAATCAATTATGATAAAATTGCAGAAATTGACTTATTAGAAAAGTAGCATTTAAGCAAGTAATACGTCATTCCAAATGAAAGACGGATAAACGTGAACGACGCATGGAATGTTCGCAAGTCGAATTTACAAATGTTATTAAACAGTAAATTAATCTCAATAAAATACTGGTACTGTTCTTTTTTTCAAGTTCATTTGCATGCTGTGTATAAATGTGCAGCCAGTTAACTTATATTATTGCTAATAAAGATAAAACGTAACTGGAGGAGAAAACATAAATGGCGGAATTTTCGAATTGTTTGAAAATAAAAGCAAAAAGTTAGATATATAACTAATTAGCCTACTTTCTTCTACCCATACAGGCTATTTATTTTGATGAGTATTCAAACAATCATATGGAAGGGTCGCGTGTGCTATAAATGCTACGGCAGAGGGGGAATTTTTAAGCGAAATTTTATGGAAATCGTAAGACTACAACAATTGACTGGTGGCAGCAGGACCTACTTTCCGAAATGGAAAACGTTGGGAGCTGTTACTTAGTGAGTTTACTACAAACTGTAAGTACTTCAGCAAACCGCGTTCGAATTAAGTCGGTTAGCTGGTTTTAGATAACTTATACGAAATATAACAGTACAACAATAACACATCCGCAATGTAAAAAAATACTACCACAAAAAAAAAGTTAGGAGGCACTGCATAGTACTGTGGGCATAACACAGTTTTGTGGTAATTTTTAGAAGTTACTGAGATACGGCCTAAATAGTACAATTTCTCGTTATGTTATCATTAAACCGTAGCGCAGTAAAGGTTACCAAGCAATGTACATAGTGCATACAAAAAGAACTGCCAACTGGTTAGCCAAGTGGGGTCCCAAACGTTTAAATAGCTTTAGAGATATATTAGTTGAAACAAATTGTCACGAGGCAGCCATTTTTCAAATAAGTGATTTGGCCATTTGAAATTATTTCATGTTGTTTAAAATAACAATATTGTTAGTTTATGAGGATTCGTTTTTGTAGTTTGTAAAATATCATTTGTAAAAGTCATATATTCTTGGTGCAGGTACCTTCAAAAAACTGCAAGTGAACAGCTACGAATAAATTATTTTGTCATTAAGTTTTGCCAGGGTTAAGAGTCAGGTAAATATGGCATACTTAAATAAAATATAACTTTATGGTCGTCATATTGAAACTATACACTTGGTCTTTTAAAATTATATTTGGCTATAGTAACCTGCATAGCACTGTTCGCTTGCCAGCTTTGGCGGCAGTTTCTTGAGTATTTCCGGAGGTACAATAAACAAATTCATTATTTCAGCAGGAAATACGCAAACCTATTGTGTCATAATATATGTAGTCTTAAAATGAAATATATATATATATATATAATTTACTAGATAGTCGAATTCATAAAAAAAAACATGCACATAGGTCTAACTTTTGAAATGTCATTCAAAATCCGAAAAAAGAATATATATTAAATGGATAAAAAAAAATGATAACACAGATTCCATCATTTGCTTTAATACGACATGTGGTGGAAAACGGGAGAAAAATCCAATCTTCAATTCTTCTGGGAAAGATATCCCCCAAAATTAGCAGACCTTTTCTAAATACCAAAATTCACTGCTCTCACGAACTACAGTTAACACGCAAAGTTGACCAAAGTAGCGTAAATAATGCTCTTAAATATGGTATAGCCTTTTTAAATTTGTAACATATATACTTGTGAATAGGTATATGTGATACCATATTACGAAAGTTGCTCTTGGCTAATGCTAGATGGTAGATGTAATGTGTACGTATTAATATTACCATTCAAAGTGTTGCGAGCTATAATTCTACAGTATGTTAAACTCACTTTCATTTCGTGTATTCTTATCACATCGACGGACATTTATTTCTCAGCAGGTGAACTTGATATTCCTCCAAACAAGGCTAATTTATATTTTTGCTCATATACCATTTACAGTTGCTATCATGCAAACGGCGTTCGACGGCGTGGCGTCTTGTACAAGCAAAGTTAGTATTTACCTATAAAAATATGTCACGAAGCCCTTGATTGAACAAGTTAATCAGAGATTACTTAGTTTTTTGAAAGTCGAAGGAACGCCCTTTACAGGCCAAGTAATGCGTGGACGTGCGAATATGTCTGTATATGACAATGATGTTATGTGTAGACTTGCTTTAAATATATACGGGTTTCTTTATTCGTTTCTTCCTGAATTATTTTAAAGTGTATGAACCAATTTATGTTAATATTATAAATCTGTAGATTTAAATTTATACACTGTTTTACATAGCCACTGGATGAAAAAAATCTACTCTGATTCGTTTGTTCTGCAGTACCGAAAATAAGTAAATGAAATATCAAAAGGTGAGGTCATGTTTGTAAATAGTACATGATCATAAAAAAAAACACACACATATATATATATATAGACTGCAATGCACACCAAAATTTGTATTGCCGCCATTTTTATATTTTTCATGTTTATGCTTACAAACCATAATGTTTTGTTGTTCCCCGAAACGACACTCTGATTTAAAACTGGATGAGAATTGGTTTTGAAATATCTGAAGCTATACCGCCACTGTGGAAGACAGAGTGGCTTATAGTGTCGTTGTTAATGCCCCCAGGCACCGACTATATGATGCCTGAAGGTTAAGGGGTTTGCAATAATTTGGTCGGTTGCTGTTTCATTTTTAAGGACGAATATATTGTCTGGAGTTTACACAAGAACTACATACATCAGCCCTTCCGAGGTGTGGTACCTAATTTGACTACTCGTATTCACTGGGCGACTTCGTGGTTGAGTGGGGCTTCTCTGGGCGACGATTTTTATACTTAACTCAGTGGTGAGTGTTGGTAGGCTGTCATCTGGGAATGAGCTCCGGCGAAGTGGTAGGCCATGGAAGAAGGCCCGCAGGTGCTGCCATCTTCCTGGACTGCGGTTCGGACTCGTGCTCACGTCTTCTCGCGATTCCTTGACGCAACTCTTCCCTCGGCACACGGTGATAATCAACTGTCCTCCCACTACTCTCGAAAAGGGGTTTTTATGCTCGTCAGCCTCCACCATTAATTGTCGGCATGTGTCGCCTTGTGGGGNACCTTGACTTTGACCATCATTTCTGATTTCTGTCGACATCTACCCTAGGGATGAAGGGAATAATGCTCTACTTTGATCATAAAACAATCATGGGAACATTCTGAAAAAAATTAATTTGCCCCACTTACAACAGCAGTAACCATGACAACATGCAACCTTGATCTTGACCACCATCTCGAACAAAATCTACTTCTTAAAACAAAAAAATAATCGCAATTTTTTTAGAAAATTTTAATATCGCAGAAAAAAACCATAAGACCTTGGCTTCGTCCTCGACAAAGCTGAAGACGGGGCATGCCCCCCGTCTTAAGTCAATCAAAAGTTTCCACTTTAACTGGTCGTGTCCTTGGTATCTTATGCTTACCACTTATAACTTACTGTTATGATTTAATGTTAAAATTAAAACTTTATTTTTACACACAGAGCTACTTTACACAATTCCTGAAACCACGATAGACACATTTCAGTACGTATTTTTTCACGTGAGTGTGAAAACGAATTAATAGCGAATCGATCTTTATTACAGCTACAGATAAAAAAAAAAAAATCACATGGACAGAAAATTCTGTGTACTTTAACATATAATCCCTACCCCTTGGCAGTGTTCGTTTTCCAATATTTTAACTAGAAAAATAAGCTCCTTTTGAAAAAATATAAATCCAAGATGGGGTGAAAACTATAGTCAATTCACGGTTACTTCAAGCCTTTCTGAAGCCCTGCTAAATTTATACTGTCAGAATACCCCTCCGCCTCATGCAAACGAAGCCCAATTCTAGAAAATTACGCCAGAGAGACACCGCACCGTATTCCTGCGCACTCACTTTTATAATATTTGGCGTAAGGACTATTTCTTACTAGGCATTACCGACACACTTATACTCTCAGAGTTTTTATTTAATTTGAATTATAAATTAAATTATATAATTTATAAATAAAATGTAAATAAAAGTTTTATTTAACCTGAGATAAGACAGTTTTATGTTAACAGAAGTATAATTAAAACGCATGTGATATGTATCATATTTACGAAAGAACTAAACATGTCATAAGCCTATATGGGGTGATTTTTCAAAGGTTTGATTCGAAAAGTGTGAAGGAACCGCTAATATACTTTACTTAACTAAGGTTTTTCTTCTCAGTTTGGGAACCAACTTTTAGTATGGTGACTTAAATTTTTTTGCCACTAGGGAAGCGCAAGTGTCGCATGTGAACCAGATTTTTTCTATGTTCTAAGTTAAAAAACAATATAATTTCAAAAATAATAGACTTAATACAAAATAATAACGTAACTAAGTAAAATCATTGCCTTCTATTATTCCCGTAGCTTAAAATTTTAATTATAGGTGACCTCTTTGGAACACTGCGCACCTAGCGGCGGAAATTGTTAACTTTCCCAAACTCTGCCATAAGNTAATTATAGGTGACCTCTTTGGAACACTGCGCACCTAGCGGCGGAAATTGTTAACTTTCCCAAACTCTGCCATAAGGAAAACTTTTTGTTCCTAACTTGAAGGGAATTAACCTTAACCTAACATAACTTATGTTAGGAACTTGTTCCAAAAAAATGCGACCCTTGTGTTGTGGTCTTCTTTATATTCAGTGGCCGAGTTACGGAGGAGCTGAGATGGAAGATGTGAGTTTGTCGAGTGTAAAAGGGGAAGGTGTGGGGGGACTGCGAAGACAGCAGTTGGCGGGTCCCAGGCGGTCGAGAATGGTGTGTCGTCACACTGAGGCTGGCGGCGTCGCCTGGCAACGGCGCCTAAACCTACGGCGTGGCGCCCAGGGGTGTCCTATCCCGCCGTCCGCGACGCGGCTTGCGCTCAGTCGCCGAGTGACGTCAGCGCCTCAACTGACCGCAGTCCAACTGTTCGACAGTCCTCAGCGCTTCCTTCGTGCCCACGACAGATCGCCCACGCCGTATTTCATCCGCCCGCGTGTACGAAACAAGAGTCGTAAATGAGTGGCGCTAAAATTCGTTATCCTCTGTGAAACCAATATACTACTACTAAATATCTTATTACTGTTACGTGTTGACTCCCGCACTGGCCGCGGGCTCCGCGTTATAGGCTGTTCACGGTAAAGTGAGCACTTTTGAAGCCCTAGTTACTTTTTCCTTTCAGCCATTCTTTATCCTTTAACCACCTTTTTAAAATAACTATTGCAATGTAAGTAATTAACACAGTGTATATACTCCACCGTACTAGAAAGCTAACGTATAAGGCTAAAATTAAATATGTTTACTGTCTAATTATTCCAAATGAGAGGGCTTTCAAAAGTGCTCACTTTACCGTGAATAGCATATACCTGGTTATGCGCAGTCCGGCGGTGTTGGGAGATGACTAACTTCGAACCTCTCCTTCACCAAGGCAGACATGCTCATTGCTCCGTCGCCCGGCGGCCGGTGGAATGATTGGCAGTCGACCTAGGTGGCTTCGAGCCCCTGGCAATCTTCTTGCTTGGTGCAACACGGCATTTAGAGAGGATTCTGAACCAGATCTGATGCCACCATAAATGCCCCCTCACCGCGCAACTGGAGATGAGTCAGTAATACCCATCTGGCTGGAGTATGGTGATCATGCGAAGTCTGATACAGGGAGAGACGACAGCGGAGAGGACGAACTACGGCGGAGGGTGCGAAACGGTGGTGGACGAGTGGTTGTGCGGTGTGGACATACGAGAGGGCATGGTACCCGACGACGGGCGACTGTACATGGTGGCGCTAGGAGCACTCTACAACATTTCGGACTGGTAGAATATGAACTGAAATAATGCGGCACTGTATGAATGTGTGATGTGGACTTAACTGTTAATATTGGAGCTTTCAAACATGGATATATAATTTGTAAAATAATTCAGTAGGTTATTTAAATACTTTAGTGGGACTGATTTTAGTAATTTTATTGATTTTATTTCTTTGAGGCGATTGCGGACTCTTTTGATTAAATTGATTGGTTGTAAATAACAAGTGGTAGACATTTATTGTGAGCTACGAAGTCGAGAGAATTTTCTTTGTAGCGGCGTTTGTAAATAAATTAGGGAGTCATTATTAATTAGTTATTTAATTAAGACCTCCATTCTTCCTTTAAAGAACCTGACTAAGCCCACTGACTTTGAGAAATTCTAACACTACATACATTAATTTAATAACTGGTTAGTCCCGATAACATAAACAATGTAGTCTAATACTGAAAATCAGTCCAGTTGCACTAGTGTATTAGTCATTCGTGATCTTCCACCTTTGCACCGCCGCACACGTCCGCGAGAAATACCACTACATACCCACGCTCCGAATCACAGCTCACAGCCACTGCTCGCCGTACAAACACGCGCAAGAACTCTCGTAATTTGTTTTATAACCTACCCTATTGCTAAGTATTAAGTGTACGTCTGAGGTAGGGACGGCAGTTTAAGTGTGTCTCAGGACTAGGCCCCATACGCCTATAGGAGAGGGAATTTCATGCAAGGAGGCGTGCATCGCGGCAGAGAGGGATTAAGGCAGCCATTGCCGCAATTGGGGTCTTGAACTGCATCCCTGAGTGTTCCTATAATTGAGGCTATAGCTAAGGAAAAAAAGGGGGAGGACCGGCATATGCACCGTAAAAACCCCCCCGACAGGAAATAAGTTCAAAACTTATTCATGCATTACTAAAAATGCTACAGGAAGCAGCAGGTGTGGATTCCATGCTCTTTAATGTGGAGTTGAAAATCTAGAAGAGAAAGGGGTGGAGCTGTGGGCGGAAGCGCCCTTGAGGTTGGACTGCTGTCAATATTTCTGTGTAGGCGAACCAGTACAATTATATTGACAGCAGCTATTGAATGCAGGGTCCCCCTGCTTCTCGTCAAGTGCGTCGGCAAACTGGGCAGCTCAGTCATGGAACCTACTCCATCTTCACTTTTCCGCGCTGACACCAGGGTCTCCACGCCGTGGGTGAAGTAGTCCGTCGGTCGGGGTGAGTTAAAGTTCGGCGTGACATTCGCTACCTACCAGGCCTGATGGCGAATCAGCTGGCCCAGGAGTGAAGACTGATGGCAGGAAGCTTCCGAGATCCGACGCATTCCATTCTATTCCTCACGCATCCGCAGTCAGCAGTCAGCAGCCCGCGGAATCCAGCAGTGAGGTTTGCTACACTTCGACCGTGGCACCTCGAGATCCCCCTCCCCTCCTTGTTCGGTGAGATGCCTCCTGCACGATTTGCATCATCTCGTACTGAGCTACCCAGGTTCTCGACGTCCACGACAACGGCACTTTCGCACCAGCCAGTTGGTCCGTGGGCTGGTATTTGAGTATTCCCAGCCATCCCAGAGCCTGGGGCTCCCCATATGTGCCACCTGGGGACCCGACGAGTTGCCGAATAGTCGCCGCACCCAAGCTGCTGTAGTCCCGCCGTCNTCCCCATATGTGCCACCTGGGGACCCGACGAGTTGCCGAATAGTCGCCGCACCCAAGCTGCTGTAGTCCCGCCGTCCTCGCAGAAGTCCTCGCCTTTGCTGGTCCCAAGGGGCGGGCAGATCCCGGTGAGAGAGCAGCCACGAGCATGATGTNCTCGCAGAAGTCCTCGCCTTTGCTGGTCCCAAGGGGCGGGCAGATCCCGGTGAGAGAGCAGCCACGAGCATGATGTCATCCCACAGCAGCTCGGCTCGTAACTCTCGTAAGCGGGGCGAGGGCTGTGTTTATACCGGTGTCGACCTTTTTTCTGGATAACTCCACACATACATGTGGCCTATATGACACAGACCAGTGTCCAGAAGTTTCTCGACCGAAGGAAACAGTCCCCGACTTTCTGGTAGGATGTTGGTCACCACGAGGTTCGACATGTTAATCACAGGCACGTCACATCACCCCTCCCCGCAACATACACCAGATCATGGGGCCTTGCGGAGGTAAATGTCATGCAATCCTTGCGACAGATAGCCAAGAGGGTGGGGGAGGACAGACAATGGAGTTGAGTTGAGAGATTTGGGCTGTGTAACAACGAGGTATCGAGAGCCGATGAGGGTGAAATGAGGTGAGAATGGAGCATTGCCGGAATGCAAGGGCGTGGGAAACGGGAGAACCCCGAGAAAACCCACCGACCAGCGGCGTTGCCCGGAACGATTCACATTTGCGAAAATCCGGGATTGACACGGCCAGAGATTCAAACCGGTTTCGCCTGGTGGGAGGCCAGCAGTTTAACCACTCAGCCACCGCGGTCCTGACAGACAACGGAGCCGCAACAGTACCTTATCCAAAATGACCAGCAATCTGCCTGTGGTGCCGCAGTGCCAACCTTGGCTCTACAAATCTGTCTCTCTTTGAATGAAATCTATATAGATATTTGTGAGGACGTGTCTGTATGACAGCGTTTTGTGAAGTTCACAAACTACAGCCACCCATTTCGACATCCCTTCAATATTGAATTACTTCAGGACTATTCCACGTGTCACACTGAACGAATTCTTGCTGTCTTTAGGATTGGCTATTATTTTATCTCGAATTTTAGGCAGAATATTTTTAAAAAATGTAATATATGTTAATTTTTATATTTAAAAATCATTATTTTCATTTCATGTAATTTACGACCAACAAACCGAAATTCTCGTAATTGTGCATTTGCTAGTCAGTTTCAGCTTTTTTCTGGGTGTGGTCATTGCCCGATTGAAACACATTACAGGTCCTCGTATTGAATGTATAACCCTGAATTAGACCATGAAGCATGTACTCGCTCGCTTGATCGCTTCATGTTTTCGATCACTCCGCTGCTGTTTATCACAAAGCAAATGTTGACAGGATTGTTTCTTAAACACAATCGTTGGTATTCAATAAGAACACTGTAAGTCCGAGTCCGTAAGCCTCCTGCGGCCTGCCAGACTCGTCAGTCTGACCCACAGATAATATATTATCTGCTGCACTTTTTTAAATGTATACTTTTGAATACTTGTACCTTGTTTATAATTAATGCCAGTTATAACTCACTAGAGTAAAATTTGCAATAGAGTAACAAAAATTCCGATATTCCTTCCAGTGATGGTACTCTAATACCACGGGAAAGTCACATCCCGTACCATGGTGGCTTCGATACCTCAGGAATGCTACTTACGTCCGTTAATACTAGATACGCATTTATTGTAGAAAGTATCTTTTACGACGCTTTTGATTCCGTAACACCATGCGGGCTGTATTGACCTACCTTTGTATTGTGTGTTACTACACTTAATTATTCAGAGATCTATTTGCAAAGTCTCGCTCTCCGCAGCACATGGTCGAGAGCGGAAAGTGTGGAGGGGCAGAGGGGTAATAAAAAAATCTCCCTGGCTGCCTGGATCATGTGTGTCGCAAGATGGTTGGCCGCTCCCTTCTAATACAAGCTGCTCCATATTTGACAATACTCATACATGATTTTGAAAAATAATGCAGCATTCTGATATTGTCTATTCGTTGTTTCCTCACAATTTTGAAAACGAACCTTTGAAATATTTACCCCATGCATGACGTGCTTGGTTGCATCCTAAATACGTCAAGTACCGCAAGCGTTTTGCACTCGTGCTAACACAAAAGTATCTCATTTTTGATTAAATTGAACTGTCACGTATGTTGTATATATAAAAATTAAAATTTTTTATTTTTAGCTTATATGAATTAAAACAGGGAGAAAGTAGGTGTGTTGGTAATGCCTCCTGCCAGGCACCACATTACTGAGAGGTTCAAACTGCGCTGGGGAATGTTTGAAATACGCTCGAAGTCTCGGGAATGCCATGCAGAACTTTCTTGAAAGTCATCTGCGATTAGGGTTTGACTTCTAACTATTTTGTATTTAATTTTGTTGTAAAACATAAGCTTAAGTTATGGTTGAACCATTTAAAGCGTTTACACGAAATGTCTGTATTTTATTATAATAATATCAACAATTAATTTGAACTGTAGCCAGACATGCCGATTACGCTAAATTTAGAAATTTGTGTTTGCAAAATATGTAAATTAGAAATCCTACTACTTCCGTAATTAATTTTTGTAATTTACTTTTTCGAGGTTTTAAAACTTTCAACGCACTACAATTTGACGCAAAGCCACATAATTATACTCGTATAATATCCTAAACATACATATAGTAGGTCATTTTTTGGCACTTGAAGGGCCTTGACGGCGGTCGACGTGGAAAGACGTCCGGAGTGCTCTTCTCCCCAGTTACGTCTTCAACACGGCGACCTTGGGGTTGCCGGTCGTTGTCGCTGTTGTTTTCGCAGCCGAATAAGGCCACACTAAGAAAGGCGGGCGCTCCTGTTTACATCGTGCTTTGACTTTCGGCGCGACGTGAAGCGAGCTGATGGATTCTAAGGTTTTCATTGACGTCCGTTCGTTGATTTGCTCGCAACTAAGTAGAAGTATGTCAAGGCAGTGCAGTTGGAAAGAATAAGACAAGCCGCAAACGCCGGCAATAAATTTCGATCCAACTGACTCGCGTTATGCGTGTTTTTCTTTTCGGTACTACCTTCGTGCATGCTATTGTTACTCGCAAGTAAATCTGATTGAATTTTGGAAAAAGGGATATTTGAGGGGGGGGGGAGCAGCTCTCAAATTATCTGTAGTCCATTCACGGTTACCTACAACTTTTCTAAAGCCCTGATTTAAGTTCTACTTCCAGGATATTCCTCCGCTCGTGCAAACAAATCTTTGGAAAATTACACCAGAAGGACAACGCATCGCATTATTGCGCACTCCGTTACATTATATGTTGCGTAAGAACTATTTCTTATTAGGCATTACTAGCATACCTATGTTGTCACTTTTTTATTCATATTAATCATAAATGCGATATTGTAATTTATAGAAATAATATAAGTAAAAGTTCAGTTTAAACAAAAATAAGGTACATTTTGTGTTGACAGAAGTATAAAACGCATGAGATACATGGCATATTTAGGAAACGACCAAACACGCCATACATAAAGTGATTATCCGAAAGTTTGATTCAAAAAGTGTGAAGAAACCACGAATCGACTATATTAATTTTTCCATGAAACGCAAATAAAAAAGATTGTCGCTAATGTCAACTCGCATGGAACTTAGTGGTACAATTCTTGCGATGTTGGTAGGTTTACAGAGTACCTTGTAATTTTTCGTTTACGTGACTGAACTAAATTCAAATGGGGAAACATACCCTAAGAATGATGCCAATTTTGTTTACGTTGATGGTGTACAGCGCTTCTTTACACCACATGTTTAACAAAGACGTTTACTAAACAGCGCAAGTGACACACGTGATGTTCACGGATTGTTGCAATAGTGGCATCTAGCGACAGAGATATTCAAGTAGCAAAATAATGTGGAGGATATTGAGGGCGTGACAGTGGGTTGTGTAGTATCAACCACGTGGTATCAAAGAGTCCCGCCTGCATATGTTGCTAAGCAGTGGAGAACGGTTGTGCTTTTGAGTGGCCTGTACTTCCGGATTAAAGGCTGTTATCACGGTAAAGTGAGCACTTAGAAATAAACCTTTGTAAAAGATCACTGCTGCTTAACTGCATATAGGCCTATGCTATCTTGCACACTGGCATGCGGGCTACGAGGTCAGTTAGCAGCGATTTAATTTATGTGTTAAATAGTTCTAAGTTTTGACGTATTGCGAGAATAAAGTTTAAATTTTGGCAAATCGAGTTTGCGTTTTTATGCTTTATACAATCTAAAGTGAGCGAGTGAAGAGATTTCGGCGGCTCTTAACAGCGAGGTCTTGAGAGCCGATGAGGGTTATTGAGGTGAGTATGTAGAAGTGCCAGAATGGGAAACGGGATAACCTCGAGAAAACCCGTGACCAGCAGCATCGTCCGGCACGATTCCCACGTGCGAAAATCCGGGTGTGACCCGGGATTGAATCCGGTTCGCCTTGGTGGGAGGCGAGCAGGCCTCTACAATCTAGAGTAGAAATTAGTATATTGTAACAGATTAAGGTTTGAAACCATTTCACGTTTTCACTTGACTCACGAATGAATACAGTTATTAGGCTCATGGCTACGTAAAATTTACGTTAGACGGGAGGACACAAAATGAGGAGTAAAGTAGAGTTCAAGCAAGGCTTTTAAAAGTGTCTCAACCGTGACAGCATATACCATAAAATAATAGTTAATGTGAGTATTATATTTATAGGCTATAGCATGTAGAAACATCTGTTGTTGAGGTTTTTTTTAGTATTAAAATTCCGGTATTACAAGGACTAAGATCGTACATTTATTAATACTGTTGGTAGTATTAAATAATTATCAGATGGGATCCTTTTAATTTTATTTCTCATAAATATACACTACTGTGAAGGCTGGTTGCGGGGTTATTGCTTCGAGCATGAGATGGCTCCGGTGTTTGTTTAAGGTGGCCGCCCGGTTGAAGGAATTTTGCACGTCTCAGGCCTAAAAGCGTGGGAGCGCTAGGGGTGACCCGAGACATGCGCATCAACTGTCTCATCGCCTCTAAGCGCAAAGCACTGAACTGGCGTGCAGTCTTTCCGTCGATAACGCGCCTCTATGAAACTTTCTGTGGAAACCCTACCATTTTATTACGTATTAATACAAATAAAGGCTTTATACACGTCGCTTTTCCATTTTTAATGTTTTGTACCAGAATGTTCATACCTATAGATGACCGTGTAAACACCTGTTTGAGCCATTTTCACTATCACAAAAACATGCCTTAGAGAGAAATGGAGGAACTGAAAAACGTATACAAACGCGTAACGTTTCTTAAATGCTATTCGTAAGCAGACCTCACTCAGACACGGTGGACGGTTTTTTAACAAAACGTTTTCTGTTGGAGCTCTGCACACCGTATACAGGCGGCCATCTTAACCACCGGAACAACTTCATCTCAAGCGGTCGGGCATTTACATGCATGGGGAAGGTGATGACTAGGAACGCCAACGAGCCACAATGCGCTTACGACGGATATGCGAGCTCGCCGACCATAGTAATGAAGCTATTTGAAAGGCATGCGACCTGAACATACCACAGACCCAGCGTTGCCAAACCACCTGACGATTAATTCCCTCCAGGCTGGCCGATATTTCCCGTTTTAATTTAAAAACTCTTGTTTTAATAAAATTGCAAAAAATAAAAACATATAGGAATGTAACTGTTTTTGTCCGTTTTTCTAAGCAATTTCTCATCGAAGATATTCCCAAGGTACAATAAAAAGTGAATTTTCTCTTAATTACAGAAACGGGATTACATGTGGTTGGTGTATAGGCAGCTGGAGAAGTATGTTAACCGCCTAACTATGAGTGTTCTTGAAATATTACGCAAATAAATGTGTGAAAAAATATAATTAAAACAAGCAATTTAATACAAATTTTAATATTTTATCGCACATTCAGAAGTGATATTTTATAGTTTACTGCAATGAGGGTCGTACATTAATATTTTTAAATATAAATATCACATACTCATTTTACTAGTAAACCACTGTCAAATTTATTTTAAAATATTTTTGTACACGGGAAAGTTACTAGATTAAAAATAATAGGGCCTATATTACTTATACTACAGAAAAATAGAATGGGGAAAAAGAGGATGGGGCCGGGGG
>NQII01002325.1:67793-127669 GCA_002778355.1 Clitarchus hookeri
GGGGGGGGGGGTTAGGAAACTAATTACGTGAAGTGTTTCTGTGTGTATTAAGGTGGAGGAGATTTACTTGCTTCTTAAGGCGCCCGTCTACTTTCAGTCGCGGGCCGCGGGTTGCAGTGTGTTTTTAACACACGTTTTGGAAACAAACTATTTAACATGTGCACAATCTGTTTCCATACGAAAATAAATATACTCCACTCATGTTTTCTTCCAACTTCTGGCTAAAGTTCTACTTTCAGAATATTCCTCCACCTCATGCAAACAAAGCTTAGGAAATGATACCCAGGAGCCAACGCGCTGCATTCGTGCGCTCCCAGTGTAATTATATTTTGCTTAAGAACTATTTCTCAATAGGCATTACCAACATACACATTTTCTCTCTCTCTATATATATATGTATATATACATATATTCATATTATTTATAAATGAAATATCGTAATTTATAGATAAATTATATGTAAAAGTTCAATTTAACGAAAAATAAGGTACTTCTGTGGTGACAGGTATAAAACGCTTGTGATACGCTATATATTTAGGAAACAACCAAACACGACATACATCGCGTGTTTTTCCATAGGTTTGATTAAAAAAGTGTGAAGAAACGGCGAATAGGCTAAAACACTTTAGACAAGGGTGGAATACGACTTTCAACATACCACGCTTACTGCAAATACTGTACTATTTTCAGTTGCTTCAACACGGCCAGAAACTGCATTTTTAGACTGTCAACAGCTTAAAATATTCTGAATGAACACCTGTGAAGTCATTATAGGACCTTGCATCGAATTTAGCGACATACTTTCCACCAGTAAAATCACAGTGTAAATGGGAGTTTATCCCTTATTAGATTTTCTACGGCGGGAAGTCTACACGCCAGTTCGGAGCTTTGCGCGTAGCGGCGCAGTGTCGCCCTTATTGCTTCCTTGCATTTCTGCCTCAAAAGTAAAAGATATCTTCAGATAGACGGGCGCCTTAAACACCATGCCTATAGACTCCTGTGCGTGGCGAAATTCGTAACGCCGTGGCATGAATTTCGAGGCGTGGGCAATGTGCTCCATTCTAATGTAAAACCGACCTTCCGCCGCCGGTCTGGGCTCGAATCCTAGGCAAGGCACGGGTGTTAGTGTTAGTTTAAGTTAGGTCATAAGTTAGTTTGTAAGCAGTCCCCTGATAAGCCTTCAGGTATAACACCGGGAGGACGTTAATAAGCTTTTTCCACTCCAATACAATTAACATGTAAACTGGACACTCCATTACGATATTTCAGTAATGTCTCTGGAGAGAACATAGAAATGTGTAGTTAGAATTTTTCNCCCCCCCCTTTTCCACCGGAACATTTTCCTCGCCAACCACAGAAATTGCCCGTTGTCTGTCCACACCGCGCGTATCTCCTCTATCTTGATTTGAGTTGATTTAATAGTTTGTTTATTTACAAATTGACACTATACAAAAACAAGCGAGAATATTGAACATTGAAAACAGCCATGCATTCCAGCGTATGCAATACGCTCTTCTAAAAAAATCGGATGGTTGGAGAAACATCAAATGAAAAAAAAAAAAAAAAACAGACAAGGATTAGTAAAAGAAACAGGGTGGAAAATACCCAAAACTGTCGGTTTCACACTCGCCGTGTAGTTGGCTCGCCTGCCGCTAGCAGCTCTGGCATCACGGTCAACGCCGGCCTGTATCGCCAGTTCGTTGGCCGACAGCGGGTCTCGGGCCGTGCTGAACTTTTCCACGACAAAATATGGTTTGGGGTCATGGCCACCCGAGCATTCACGACATGTTGGAGCGGAACTGCTGAGGAAAGGGAGCGAGAGATTTGAACCGCGCTCAAGGCTGCTCAAAAAACAAAATGTTTTATTTTGATAGACTTCGGAATTATTTTATGGTGTCGTGACATGATGATAGTAATAACTTACAAAAATACAAAGTTTGGTTTCAGCTGAAATGTTTTTTTTAAACACAGGATGGCATGTTAACGTTTCTTTGAAATCGGACCCTTGATTCACCTGCAGTAAAGTTTAACTTCTTGTTTTATCGACTTTAAGGTAAAAAAAAAAATACATGTCCACAGTTGTGCGGTAGCATTGGAAGTAAGACGGGTTACTTGAAGACTTCCAACTATTTGGCAGATCTATCATCAATCGTGTACCGCCACCAGAATCGTATAATATTGTTTTGATGATTGTCGACAAAATGCTTAGCCCCCCCTTTTTTTTCTGCAATTTATGTAGGGAGCAGGTTTGTAATGTCAGAGAAGTATTTTGCTGCAAAAGTATGTTATAATGCAAATGCATCAATCCTCACAGAAAAAAAATGTTAGCCAAAGGTTAGAGAAAAGATATTATTTTTATCTGGAAATCACGAAAATGTCAGGAAATTTCCCACTGGAAAAAAGTGGCAATCCTGTGTAAGCGGGAGCATTAGTAAACCCTACTCATAGCAAATCTAGCCCATACCTACCTTAGTCGAGGTCAGTCTTGGCAGCATCCTTGTTGAAAGGCCCGAACACTTTTTTTTTTTCCAACCTACTCTAAAACTAAGTGTTATGTATGAGCCCGCGGTAGGGAAGGGAGTTAATTGCGTCTCAGGGCTAAGCCCCATACGCCTACAAGGAAAGGAAATCATGCAATGAGACATGCATCGCAGCAAAGAGGGGTTTGGCTGCCATGGCCAGCTTTCGGCCATGACAACCTCCCTGAGTGTACTTATAGCTAAACTACTATACTAAGAAGAGAAAGGGAGTTACCGGAATAGACATCGTAAAAGCCCTTTCGACAGGAAAGAATTAAAAATTGTTCCATGCATTATCAGAAAGTGCTACGGGAGACAGATAGGTGGAAACAATGCTCTTTATTAGTGGGTGAAGAAAATACTAGAAGAGGGGGCAGGACATCTTTCATTTATATGGCGCTGGCTTAACCAGAGTAGTGTTTGCACATCACTCTGGTGGAGGAGGTGGCGCGATGGGGCATCTCCCCTCCCCCCCTTGAATCCGCATTGGATCCTCGACCCGCACACTGCAGAGTAGCGAGATTTCATCGTCGTGCGGTGGCGTGAGGTCGTGGGAGTGGTCCAGGGGTGATGGCACGGGGGAGAGGGGTGGACCTTCAATAGCCACCCTCTCCCTCTTTTCCATGTAGCTTCATTTTCTCAATTCCAGGCACTAATTGGTGCTCTACCTTAGAGGTTTTCAAGTGCTAAAAATTTCTACCAAGTGTTTTGAGGAAATTTGACACTGTAAAAAGTAATATCAGTAGTAACACAATTAAAATCCTAAAACAACGAAAAAAAAAAAATGTATGCCTCACTTTGAACGTATTTATAAAGATTTTGAGTATACATATTGCTTCTAAAATATATTAAAATTAATGAAATACCATTGAATGGCTTGACTAAAATGTTTGTTGGGCGATAATAATGGCATGAAACTGATTTTCTGAAGTGCGACTCTTGGTTTTTATTTACTCTTGATTAAGGATTAACTTCGATACTTTTTATTTATTTATACCGTGTTGTAAAACTTGAAAGTTACTTATAGACGAACCAAGCTGTGAATCCCTTAGCACTGTCTTTTTGTAATTTTGGTAACTTTAGAAATTATTTTGAACTTATAGCCAAAATATTTTATTTCAAGACCCAATTTGAGATTTGTTTCAGACAAGATATAAAATTAAACGTTTCATAATTCCATCAATTTTAATTTAGAAAATTAAAGTTTTGCTAATTTTAATTTTTATTGGACCCGTATTTGATGCCGTATCATAAAAATTTAAATATGCTGCAAATATAGAGAATTATTTTGGACACGAACAAATCTGAATGCGAACCATCTGTATACCTCACCCGTTAACCTGTGTGCATAATTGGAATTTGTCATGCTAATAATTAAACCTCGTTACTTCAAAAAAATATTTTCTGAAGACTTTTACTCTTTTAAAATACATAATTAGTAAATAATGATTATGAAAACTTATATATTACTAAACTTTATTTTAATAATAAACGAGTTCCCGAGTTTTTATATGTTTAACAAATATGGTAAATAAATTACACAGAGCTACTCTTCCTACTTAAAACTGACTATTGATTTACAAGGTATTGTAAATAAGAAGGCAATATATTGTTATATTACAATGTGACCACAGTTTCCGTGACGTAGCGGGTACCACTGTTCCCTCTTACTGGAGAGGAGAGAGGGGGTGGGGGTGGTACCAAGTTCGAATCCCGGCGTTGCGTCGCCAAGTGCTGGCGTGTGGGGTACGGGGTTGACCCGGAATCGTGGAGAAAGTTCTATAGATAGAATAAAATATGGCGGTCTAGGCACGGCCTGGCGTGACAGTACGCTGACCCCACCCCCGCCCCTGGTCTCTCTCTCACACTTATCCTGCACTGTGAGGCCCTTGAGCGCAATGGAGATCGCTGCGTACCCGACCGCACAGTGGCTTACGGGGGTTTGCACATTGGAAAACTTACGCATTAAGCAGTATAACTTGCAAAGTTTTCCGTCGACGTTGATCACATTGAAGTACTGTATACCCAATAAAATTGCACTTCTTACTCCTGAAATTCATCAGCAGAACAAATAGGAAATTAGAAAAATTAATTTTCAAGTATTAAGTTAAGCCAATAACACAGGAACCTACATTATTACATATTTATATTTTGATTTCGAGTAATGAACTTTCAACATGTATTTCTGATGGCATGCTTCTAAGAACAATTGGCCGACTGCAAAAATACTATTAAATAAAAATTTGCTGATATTATAATTTTAATTAAAGCAATGTAAAATGCGTTTATATTGGTTGAAATTAGGCAGTAGGATCGTTATTGTGTCGATTCAATTTTTGTAGCATACTGCCTACTGCTTAATTTTTTCATTGTGAAACTCCTTTAGCTGAGTGACCTCCAACCGCAGGCAGGGGTTCCGGTTCCCGATTTCCGGAATCGCCAGGCAGGAATTAATTTTTTTGGCCGAAGGTCTCGTATGGGGAGTGTTGCGAACGCCACCGTCGTACATAGGTTTTCTTGGGGTGCTGCTGCAGTTCAATTCCACCGCTACTCCATCCCCATCTCATGTCACCCACATCCCTCTGGCTGGCAGGGATGACAGTGTACCTGACCTATTTTTCTTTTTTATGTACTTCCCTTAATATTTACAACAAACTCAGGTCGGATACATATGTTCGANTGAAACTCCTTTAGCTGAGTGACCTCCAACCGCAGGCAGGGGTTCCGGTTCCCGATTTCCGGAATCGCCAGGCAGAAATTAATTTTTTTGGCCGAAGGTCTCGTATGGGGAGTGTTGCGAACGCCACCGTCGTACATAGGTTTTCTTGGGGTGCTGCTGCAGTTCAATTCCACCGCTACTCCATCCCCATCTCATGTCACCCACATCCCTCTGGCTGGCAGGGATGACAGGGTACCTGACCTATTTTTCTTTTTTATGTACTTCCCTTAATATTTACAACAAACTCAGGTCGGATACATATGTTCGAATACATTTTTCGAAGAGTAGTGTTACGGTTTTATTTTCTATACTATGGGTGGACTAGGGAACGTTTATGCTATTATGAAGAAATAAAAGGTATTTAATATAATTATTATGAGATACAATAAATATAAGCTATTGACGAGGGAGGTCCTAATCAAGTACAGTATATGATTAACATGAATGCTACCGTTGCGGTAGGCTGAGTGTTAAGTCGGAATGCGACGACTGGCATGCCAAGCTGCATCTTGATGGCTTCATCTCGCCGTGGGTCTTCAGACAGACAGGCAGACGGAAACCAACGTAACAGTACGGAAGTTGAGTTTGTAGGTGGTGTTAAGTCATCCTGTATATATTGAAGAGAAAAAAACTGCTATAGGCTGTTCATGGTAAAGTGAGCACTTTTGAAGCCCTAGTTACTTTTTCCTTCCAGCCATTTTTTATCCAAAAACAAGTTTTTTAAAATAAATATTGCCATGTAAGTAATAAACACAGTGTATATATTCCACCGCACTAGGAAGTTAACGCCCAAGGCTACAATGAGGCGGCTCACAGAAGTGCTCACTTGACCGTGAATAGCCTATATGTGGTTGTAAGCGGTTTCCGCGGAGGGACAGCGAGGCGTGCCGTAAGAGCGAGTGGCGTGTGCCAGGCCGGGACAAGCCTGCGGACCTCAATGTTTCATGGTGACCCAGATACGGCCATCGATTACCTGAGGCAGGTAGAGAAGACCAGGGCAGGGTGTCGCCTCCCGACCTAGCTGCCTCCTTGCTGCGTAGCGCGTTATGCAACTGTGTGCGTCGTGCGCGAGGGTGCAGGGAGCGCCAGCAGGAAATAACGGCCCGCTCGCTGGCTCGTCGCCGCCACGTACTACCCGACCAAGCTAAAGCCCACTTCACCCGATCAAATACTTATTGAATTCAGTTACTCGAATTCATTGAACTTAAAAAAAGTCACTTCATTTGTCTTTCAATGAATTGCATTCAATAAACTTTTAAGTCTCCATGAAAATTTATCACAAACTTTTTAATGAAACCAGTTAAAAAATACCAAAGTAAATTTTTAGGTAGTATCTACGACTCATGCACGACGCGAAAATAATTTGTTAAACCCGAACAAATTTTCTTCGTTTTATTGTACTTTTTCTTAAAAAAAAAAAGAAAAAAATGGGTACGTGTAATTAATGTAAGTAAGAAAAACGATAAAATGACCGAAGAAAGACATTAAATACAATTAATACTTGAAAACTTTTTCAAAATTTTACTATACAATTTTTGTCACTAACAAATATTTTACAGCACAGACGATATGCGCATAACCTCAAATACTTAAAAACACTTTCAAAATTTTATTTTACAATTTTTGTTACTAACAAATTTTTTACTGCACATTGTAAGTAAAATTTAGTTATAAGATATATATATATATACATATATATATATATTCACAATGAATTAATTATATAAATTAAATGTTTCTCAATTTGCTTATTACATAAAGTGATTTTCTGTCGGTTTTAAATATTACCACGTGCTATGTTGTGTGCCTTGCGTTTGTATATAGCTAGACGATACGCGCATAACCTCAAATACTTGAAAACAATACGCGCATGTGCGTTGGTCATACCCCTACCACGTTCACTGTCGAATTTCGTTACAATGAGCGCGCGCAACTTCCGTTGCACATTAAACTTTTACCCTCAACGCGCCAAAAGAAGTATAACTTCAAAAATAGCATCTTTATTTTGTAAAACCTGGAAATTTGTGCACACAACCATAATATTATGAGATTAGTTTAATTAATACTGTCACAAAATCTGTGATAAGCGATTGAAAATTTTGATTCAAGAAAATATAGAACATGTTTTAAACGAAAACCTTGGAGGAAAACGAGACATTCAAAAAATTGAAAGAGTAAATGGCCGTGATCATGACGTTCGTATGATTTCATATTGCATTCAATGAATTGAATTCTATAAAAATTGAAGGTAATTTGAAGAAAAATTTGATTGTGTGTAGGGGTGAGACTCGAGCGGTAGCAGAGGTTGACGGTGACCGGGCAGCGGCAATTCCGGCCAACTGACATGCGTCATCTAAGTAACGATTCCTGCCAGGTCTCTCGACAAAACCTTTCAACTTTATAAACACATACTTCATCGCCAATCAAATGCACTAAGGGTACCTGTATTTAGATACTTTTCGGCGCTTCTCTGAACCTTTTCATCGATACTGACGTACAACTTGTTATATTGTGTTAGGTTAGGTGTTCGTGGCCGGGTTTGTCACTGGTCCTGTACAAATGTTTAAATTGACCCCTTTCTTTGTAAACAAATGGCCGGAATTGTCGCAAATTTTCCCCTGAAATCCCACTATGGCTTCCAGCCAGGGGCCTCTTTCACTGCATGAAAAAAATGTGCATTTGGCTTGGTCGAGTAGTACAACCGTTCTCCTGTGACCATTTAGTGGAGAGAGATATATATATATATATATATACAGAGATATATATATATATATATATATATATATATATACATATCATTGTGGGGTTTACCAGTTTTTGAGCCATAAAAAGTATTTGATTTTTAACACGTAAACAATTATATTGTCATTGTTTTGCTTCAACTACGTTACAGCAAGCCATCTGAATATTCCTAACTCAATGATGTAGGTACAATGTTGATAATGTTGATAGTATAATTATAACCTAAAAAAATATTATTAGTTATCACCTGTTCAGCTAGTTTACGCTCACCAGTGTCATTGACGATGTCAGTAATACCGATATTCCCATTATTAATAATAGCTTGAAGGTGCCCGTGTTTCTAATTAGCCTGTGCACGAATTTTTCCAACATCGATATATCGATAAAAAGTAATGATAACTAACACCCGTGGTACGTCTAACGTTCGAGGCCAACAAGTGCTTGAGCACTAAAGGTTACCAGGCACGCGCATCTCTCGTATCATCGCCTCTATGCACAAGACCCTGAACTGAAGTGCTGACTTTCCGTCGGCAACTTGCCTCTGCCGAGGCTTCTGATTGTTCCTGGTCCTTGTATAGTGTAGTATTAATTACAAAGGAATGTTGCACATCCCTGTACTGCTGTAGATGTGCACTGCTGGAGTTTGTATGCCTAAACGTTATGGTAAAATTGACAGTTTTTATCAGCTTCACTTTCGAAAAATATCCAGAAACGGAATATGGAAAATGGAAACTAGTTTTTTTAACATAAAAAGTTTATTTGCAGCGGGACTTCTCCATTGACTATTCAGTAGTTTTGGAGTACTGGTTGGATGTCCAGATTCCAGCACGCAGTTCAGTTTTAGGAACACGGTAATAATTTATGACGTGCGCACTCTACTCCATATTCACTCTATGGCGTGGGCCTGCTTTAAAAGTGAAATAACAGTCCCAAGACGTTGAAGATAAAAAAAATCACGCTGCACATAAAACAAAATTGGTTGCTCTGTTCGCAGACCTCTGTTGAATAAATTTTAAGCGAGGCATTTCTAGTTATAGCTTCGGCACAGCGTTCTTCCTGTGGCGAGTATTTCTCGGGTATACTTAAGATGCACTGTGAGGAAGCGTGATTTTGGCTAGGATATTGGACATAGTTCAGTATTGTTTGGCATTCGTTAATACATAGACAATCGCAGGGGCGTCGGAAATTGGGAGGGGCAAGCGGGACATTTTCCACCCCTCCAAATTTCACTGTGGCCCCCCAGAGACTTCACGAAGGGGCGTCGCATGAAAACGATGCAGATTAACATGCATACATAATGTAGATTTACTAAAAAAAATTAATATCATTAATAATATTAAACAGTAACGTTTATACAGGTATTGTAAGAATTCTGTGTAAAATATGTCAATAGGACTCAATTTGTGTGTAAATAGTGATGGTATTATTTTATTACAAAACAAAATTTTGGGAAGGGGCACTTTTTCAAGCACTACAGGAGCCAGATTCTTTACAAGACCTTGCCTTCCCCCTTTTTTTTTTCCAGCTTTCTCCCCCATAGAGGTTCCAACAACCCTGGTCAATAATTCCTCCACAAAAAGGAAATGCAAGAGATGTTCAACTTTTTTACTTCAAGTCGACTGTGCAGTGCATACATTATTTTTAATTCCTTGACGCTGTTCTGTGTTGTGCGGAGAGGAAAACTCGCTCTTTGTAGAACATGTTGAATTACACCGTTGTTTGCTTTGCAGTTGTATTTCCAGGGGATAGCCACGTTCCTGTCTTTGTGGACTACTCAACACTGGCAGGGATCCCCTTGCTATTTACGTGACTTGAACTAATGAGTCGTAGCTAAACAACGTTTTCTGTTGTTTCAGGTGAGCGATGGTCGACCAGTGGCGGGCAGATGTCCCAGGGAAGATAACGTAAGTGTTCCGACCACAGCGAGCTATATTGCGTGGCAGAGCATTTCTTGCCACCAACTGTCTAAAGTCCAGCGGGTAGGGATGGCGATGTTGAAAAAAAAATATCGATATTATTCGTATTGGTTGTTTATAAAAAGTACCGTGTTACGAAACGATAAATTGAAAGAAAAATATGTATTTCCAATTCATCGGAATCCGTTATTTTTCGCATTAAAGGATTTGACAACCGCAAAACTCCTTGGAATATTACACATTGAGGACACGAGGCAGTGCAGAGAGAAAAGGCGCCTGTTTTTGGCACATGATGCAAAAGTAAACATAGTAATTTTTAAATTAAAATTTTGTATTCAAAACAGAGCTCAATAAAAGAGTATTTTTAAAATATTTATTTCCGGTACCTGGAAAAATATATTGTATTGCTTTCGATAAAATATTGTTGAAATATATCGACGATTTATAGCAATATGATCGGCTCTCAATACCTCGCTGTTACGAGCCGCCAAATCTCTTCACTCTTCACTACATCAATATACCGTTGATATATTATCGTCATTCTGATATATCGATATTTTTTCAACACACCTACCAGGGGGTTGGCACTTTGTAGGTCCTGTCGAGTCATTTTGTCAGGTCACAGTCGTTTTGCCAACACCAAAAATAAAATTGAAATTTATTCATGCAAAAAATTCTAAACTTAGGAGTAAACAAAATACATTCGCTCACAACACCACAAGGTGCTTATAAAAGTAATTTCATTTGTAAGTACAGCAAATTATGCAACGACAAATTTATTTCCCGCGATCGTTGCATAGTTGCTGCCCTGTTCTACTTGTTACTTTGTGCCATACCTGCCATTATTTGAACCGAAATAGTTGATTTTAAAATCGGTTTCTGAGGAGGACATGAAAAAAATAGGAAAGAGTTTGAACAAATGAGGCGTCACGAGGCCTTCTTGCTTAATTGAAAAAAGTATTGGAAGTCAATCCCTAAAATCATGGTTGCCAGTTTTACAATGGATGAACAGTTGGAAAAAAATTTACCACAAGCAAAGTCACGTAGGCAATTCAGTCTTGATGAAGATGCGTTGTTCTCTCTGTTTATAGGATAGCCAGTGCCTGAATTCTTAGTGTTTCATCGCATTGATGTTGTATGTTGGCAATAAAACATAACGTGTTTACAATTTGTAATTCAAAATAAAGAGCTCAACGCAATACAAGGCACTGTCGCCTGTGTACTTAGTTGCTCTGTGCATACGGGTCGTAAAAGTCGTGAGCAAAACGTGTTCGTGTTTTATTCAGAGGAAGTGAAGCTAATCTTCTGAAGCAAGTTTAAACCAAGAAATACGTTTCTTGCAATGCAATGCAGCCGAGTCTTATTCCACGATTGTTGTTACTTTGTGACAGGGCCCAGAGGGTGCCAGCGGTTAGTCCAATGGCCTTCTACATCGTGAATCAGGTTACATTCCTGATGTGCTACGGGGTGGAGGTAGCCTGTGGATTCCCTCTGCAACCCCCCGCATCCCCTGCTTCAGCATTCCTCATTGATTCACAGAATGTTAGAAATAGTTTGGCTTCTAATTGCGGACTGCATCCTACTCTAAAAACTGCACAACCCATTACAAGTAGTAGTAATACACACGAACTACCCGATTTTTCGGACAAGTACGATTTATGTTGTATATGAAAGTAGAATATTTTTATAGAATTTACTTATGTAAATGTTTTAAAATCAATTAATAGCATTATATTTTTATTTGTAATGTAAGCGTATTTCCATTCTTGACGTTTTAGAAAGTACATAATGCCAAAATAAAGTACCAAGCAATACCTTTATTATAGTTGCTTTGGTTGTAATTAATAAATTTGTAATTATGTTAACAAATATTTTTTATAATTGATTTAAAGCATATTCATTTCAGTTATAAAATAATAACTTTCATGCCTGAAATATATATGAATAAAATAAATAATTAAAAATATACGTAAAAATTATTGCTAATTTTTTATTATATAGAACGAAAGTAATCATTATGATATCCTTTCTTGATTTTTTTTTCAAAACGGACACACGCTTAAACTTCATTAAAATATATTTTTGTTAGTTGATTCTTTTAAATATTTAAATAAGTAAATTCTAGCAACACATTTTACAGTGTTNCGTAAAAATTATTGCTAATTTTTTATTATATAGAACGAAAGTAATCATTATGATATCCTTTCTTGATTTTTTTTTTCAAAACGGACACACGCTTAAACTTCCATTAAAATATATTTTTGTTAGTTGATTCTTTTAAATATTTAAATAAGTAAATTCTAGCAACACATTTTACAGTGTTGAAAAATATACGCATTCTTCATTCATACCCAACGTAAATTGTACATGTCTGACAATTTTGGTACTTGTACAGTCAGGTGCAGAGGTCCATTTGAAACCACTACCCCTCCTCTCGTACTCGTACCAACTTTTACATGCGGGCAGAAGTTGTAACTGTTGATTTTTGTTGACATTAATTTTCAACTTTTTATAAATTTCACGCATTGGGGTTTGTTTTTGTTGTGCAGTACTAGTGGTCATTACTATGAATAAAGCTTTCCAGGAAATTATAACAGTTTTGTCTCTCTGCTTCTCATGTTGGTATCGTAACATCTGATACAATGAAATCAAAATATGTTGGAAACAAGTGAGTCATTAAGTTATATGAAAATTAACTGCTTCTTCAACCTTCTGCAGCCAAAAGCTTCGCGATTCATTTAAGTAATGTTAACACATGTTCACATTTTACATGAACACATGAACAACACTCACGCCATGCTTTCCTATGTAGGACAAAGAGAATGTGGTGTCTACCAGAATGATGAACGGCTAATTTTTAGCTCTCTCTCCACTTGAATACATTTCTCCTCGCCCATAAATCGGTTTTGTGCTACCTCCATGAATGATATGCATTGGTGGACATATGCACTGACCAGTTGGTTAGAATTGGCAGCATCGCCGGTTTGTCTCCCAGAAACTCGCAAGCTGCCCGGCGATAGTGTATTGTGTATATAACAGTCCCCCTTGTTGTCACGTGGGCTTCATTGTAAGCATTCAAATCTATTATAAGTTTTAAGAATCTATGGAATGTTTCAATGTGTTTTTTTTAAGTACAGGAAATAAAAATATCAACATTTTGTTGCGTGTTCATGCATTTGGTTATTGAAACATAAATGTGGTCGTTTAAAGGGTCAAAATAAGTAGCAATTTGTTTGCGATATTTATTCTTCTGTAAAACAGTGCTTGAAACTACAGTGACAATGCTGCATCTTTTCTGAACAGATTGCTGTATTAAAACCCTATAGCCACCGCTTATAATTGTGAGGAAACAGAACACACGTGAAGTTTGTTTATGCTACTTTCCATCGTCTTTGCAATGTTTCCTTATGGCCGGACGTGACATTCAGGCGTTTAATATTATGTACTAGGGATTCCCCTTAAGCACGACGCCACAACTGGTGTCACAGTTGGGGCGTCTGTCGGACAGCGGGTTTTGGCATGGCCAGCGATGCGCGCGCATCTCTACCCCACTTGCGATGTTCACCCTGCTCCCACCAACTGAGACATGACCAGACATATGTGGGACCCTGCTTCGGGATTACGAAAGAGGGTATCACTGACGAATGATAAACAAAATATACTTTTCAAATGCATTTCAGGCACTGTACTTGTATACTTGTGCCAAAATATAATATAATCTAATATTACTCCCCTACGGACCTTTTAATGTATTTTTTTCTGTGCAGTGTGTTGATTGAATTAACAGCAATACGTCCACCCCCCACCCCCCTTAGCTTAAAATTCAGAAAGACACCTTGTTTCCTTGTATTTCTATAGTCTATTCGCGGTTTCTTCGCACTTTTTGAATCAAATACTTGAAAACTCACCCCATGTATGTCGTGATTGGTTTTTTCCTAAATGCGAAGGCCGCGGTAGCTGAGTGGTTAGCCTGCTCGCCTCCCACCGGGTCGAACCAAGTTCAATCCCCGGCCGGGTCAGTCCCGGACTTTCGCATGTGGGAATCGTGCCGGACGATGCCGTTGGTCGTCGGGTTTTCTCGGGGATCTCCCGTTTATTCACCTCAATCACCCTTGTCGGCTTTCAAGACTTCGTTGTTAAGAGCCGCCTTCCTAAATGTGTTATGTATCACAAGCGTTTTACACTAGTGTTATTATAAAAGTACCTTATTTTGGATAAATTGAACTTTGACCTATATTTTATCTGTAAATTGTTATATTTCGTTTATAATTGACACTGATAAAAATAGAGAGAAAATAGGCGTGTTGGTAATGCCTAGTAATCAATAGTTCTTATGCAAAGTATTATTACGCTGAGAGCGCACGAATGCGATGCGTTATCCCTTTGGTGCAGTTTTCTAAACTCGGTTCAGCTTTTTTATCTTTCTTCTGGACGTAGAACATTATCAGTGCTTCAAAGGAGTTGGAAGTAACCGTGAATGGACAATATATAAAGATATTCACATTGAATACGAAATACCGGTTGGGCGACATTTTGTCTCATACAGATAGTTACGCGGAATGTTTTTTTTATAGATAAAGAAAGTAAAAAATTTGAGAATAGGACCCTAGAAATTACAGTCCAAACCACGTGGTGATAGTTACTTTGCTCGCTTCACTTCATCTGACCTGTGGACCCTTGTTCGGAGTCATTTACGAGAAATGCAGCCAGAGGGAAAAACACAAATAGTGGGGCGCCTGTACAAACATTTATCGACTGATAGTGTCGACCTGTTTTCTCCCCCACCTCAGGAACATACGTTTGAAACGAACCACTATGCCGTGCGTGATCGCGTTCCTCTGAATCTGTCTCGGCGTTCAACCAACAACCCCGATTTTTCCAGCTGTCGGAATTATTTCTTTAGGAAATTGACTAAATTCAATCCTATACCGTGTCGCTACAAACCATTAAAAATGTACTGGTAACGGATTGAAATATCAAAACGCCGACATTTTGTATGGGAGTCCATCCGCGGCAGTGAACCTGCTTGCGTAAAGGTTATTATTCCTTTAGACACGTCTCCTTTTCGATGGAGACACGCATTTTTATGGTTATTTCTAAACATATTGATATAGAAACGGAAACACCCAATCAAAGCCCTTGCTTCCAACCAGATGTTAAGTAAACAGCGATTCAGTTGGACATCTCCCTCCACATTCGTCGCATCTGTTTGTGACCTTTCTTAATTAACGAAAAGGTTGTAGTTTCATGACAGTTTCGGCAGTGATTGACGTGGTTTCAGATGGCTTTGGGAGGTTTTTATACGTATCACTTGGACACGTGCTCCAATTATCAAATTTCGCACACACAAGCCGTCTCCCGCCGCACGTCATTGGAGTGGAACTATCGAGACAATACTCTGTGTTATTTTATTGCGACAGTTTAAGAATATCGGTTTGCAGGAGGCAAATTATACGTTGGCAGGCAGGTAAGTATGACTGAACATCTCGTTGACAGTGAAATCTTTAAACCCCAGCCACACTGTAAAAATTTTCTATCCAACTGCTCTAAACAAAGTTTATCAAATAAAACTGCAAGTGTGTATCGTCACCGAAACGCCATTACCGCTGCCATGTCTGAAAATGTTGAATGCCTCAAGTTTTCCATCAAAACGTTTGCATATTGGGCCAGTTATAAAATGTCTTCTATGTTTGAGGAGTTCAAATAATCAGAGCCATGCGCATCAAGAACTGTTATTTACGGGCTCACGAAACATTAAAATAACAACCAACAACTAAAAACAAAATTGAGGTAATACGGAAATAATTATTTTACATAATTTTACTAGCGACCCGGTCCGGTTTCGTCCAGGTACGATTTAATTTTTACAACGATACACTAATGAATAAATCGGCAAAAGACAATTGCAATATTATATGATAGTAAATTAGTAAACTACTATCATATATAACATACATACATACACGTCACGCCTGTCTCCCAGAGGGGTAGGCAGAGATTATGGACCTTCATTTACCACGATCCTGACATACCTACCTCCTTCGCTTTATCCACATTCATACATCTCTAATATAACAATATTATGTGATAGTGGTTTAGAAAATTTCTTTGTATACAACATTAATAGTTTTGCCTCCGACCGTCAGCAAAAGAAGATTTCTGTTTGACGTGACACGCGAAAGGGCTACGTATAGTTGTTCGTGTGAAAAACATGCTCCACTCAAATCCACTCCAGCCACATTAAGTGATTGATGCTGTGCATTATTTATGGTCATACTAAAACAAACTCTTATTAGAAATTGGACTCTTTTAAAATTAAAAAAAAAAATCCGAGGGAATCGTTGGTATTCTAGGCATTAAAACAGTTTTTCCAGTACCGCAAACAGTTAGAATAGTACCTTCAATGAGATAACTTTTTAAACTTTTTATTTGTAATCAAGTCCCGTTGCATAATTTCGGTGGATTTAAATTTCGCAATAAAATTATGGCAGCTCCAACTTGTAAAATCAGTTTGTGTGGTGGCATGCCAGAATGATTCAATAAATTAATTTATTTTGATGAAGATTGAGTTCTTTATGATTAGAAAAGACAGCGAATTTTACATTATTTTTACTGCGTAATTTAAATTGTAAATGCGCTTATTACTACTTATCTAATAAATATATATAGATATATGCTACCGCTGACTTTTTTGTAGATCACATAATTTTACACAATTCTTTCGTACATGATTTTGTTATATCTCTAAAGGATTAGGCAGCATATTCCATGAGAGCACGCTGGCGGTAAACTTTATTCACTAATACCGTTAATGCTCAGCTCATATAAGTGCTAGGACAATTTTTAATACACACAAACTTTCCTCTATAAATGCAGATCATAACAGTAAAATCCGCATCCAAATACGTTTAGTGGTTCTCGAGATTAGCGCAGTCATACAGACAGACGCACGCCAGGGACTTCCTTTTATATTATGTAGCGGTCAAGGTACAAATGTTGCTGAAAGTACACATTAAGCAATAATAGTAAAAATTAAAGGCAATACATTTCGCCACGAAATAAATAACAATGAGGAATAATATTAAAACTTAGTTTTGAATGTAAAAAAATCACAAAATTCTTTTGCTTTCTATAATGGAGTGAATTTTAACGCAACTGCTTGTTTATACATTGCTGGAGGCCGCTATTTTGGCATTTTCGTAGTTTCATTTGTTTATACATTGCTGGAGGACGCCATCTTGGTTTTCGTTTGTCATTAACTATAATGTTGTAATTTATTTTTGCTTTAATAATTTAAATTTTTTTGTCGGAAATATTTTTTGCGGAATACAATTAAATGCCTCGGAATTTTTTATATTATCGTGAGTTAATCACTTTAAATATAACTCATCAAATAGTTTCTGTTTAGCCTAAATAACTTTTCTTAATAACTTTACTTCGCCTCCACCACGTGGAACCAAGTTCTGTATGTAATTTCTCACACAAACTCTTATAAGTGTTAACCAGAATGGTGACTAACGTGGCAGCTGCAATGAATTTGCATTTCATTTCTCATATAGAGTACACCGTATACGTTCCAGGGCTGTTTGTGTAATTGCACATACGTAGATACCCGAAAAATTCGCGAGTTCAATGACCTGCAGGCTAGACTCGACAGTTTTATCTACAAATATGTAAATATTAACTATATATTGGTTGTCTGCAGTCACAGCGGAAGATGACGATTGGGCCAAGGTTCTCCAGGAGGTGTCAAAAACAGTGTGGACCAATGGCAAAAGTTATATAAACACACGTGTTTTGAATTCTAGCTTGTCTCGAAATGAATCCGCGAATTCTTCAGGTCTCTACACATACGTAATACGATAAGAGAGCTACCACTACTGCATCGAAAATGAATGTAATTATTTTCTATTGCCTTGTCATAAGAAACAAACATGGCCAAGGATGCAGTTCACGTATTTGCAACAACACAGACGATATAGTTATTTTCTCCATAGTTGGCAATTTTTTTATTTTGAATATTTTCGCGAATTTGGCTTGATATTTTTCTGCAACATTAACGTGAGTATTATATATATATATATATATATATATATATATATATGTGTGTGTGTGTGTGTGTGTGTGCATATATGTGTGTTGTTGAATTAAGTGCTTCCACAGAATTGTTTAGAGAATTTGTGTCTATTTCCAAGACCCTATTTACTTGATAACATAAACGTATTCGGCCCTCTTTACCAACAGACTAAAACAGTGATCTCAAGTGTTGCATGGTATTAACTGTTGTAATTTTTAAAAGCTCATATTATTGAGATTTTCACTTGTAAAGGAGAAAGCGTACATATAAAATCAGATATAGGCTGTAACTAAAAACCGAAACGATTTTTTGCTCTTCCCTGAATATGAACATTAACTGCATTTAATATCGTTCGAAGTTGGATGCTGGTATCGACGTAAGAGTCTAGCCTGGCTACCGAGGCCCGTATAGTTGCTTTGCGGGAGCTGTGCACTGGAGTGTCGAGCGTGTAAGGCGTGAGTGTCTTTAGTTAGTAGTTTGTTCTGGGGCGTTAAGGCGGTTCAAGCGTTTAACGTTAATTTCTACATTTTTAACATATAATTTTTCTTTACGTGGGGTGTGAAATAACAATCTGAGAAGAGTATGACTGGCGGAAAATTGCTTCCAAAAAACAAATCAAAGAAACTACAAAAAATTACAATTTTTATCTTTCGTCAAAACTGGAAAAAGTTATTGCATTAGGTTACAGCTTTGAGCAATTGCATGTGTCATTAAAATGTCATTAACATAATCAGAAGGTAAACAAATACTGTAGGTGAGCCAAATATTTAAAAAAAATTGCAACTAGCTTCGTCCGTGACTCAAGAAGCATTTTAGTTGAGAACAAACTTCGTGCTACGATAAGTTTTTTTTTCAATTTCTACGAATTAATATTTTAATTTAAAATGTTTATATTTACGTTAGAAAACACGATAAACATTTTTCAAATGATTTTTGGTATTTTTATAAATTAATTATTGACACTATGTCACGAAACCATAACATATCTTCAATCTATAAAAATGTATTTTGACTCTAAGAAACAACCGCAAGCGGGAATAAGGGAAAACAATACAAATAACTTTTCTAAAGGCAGAGTTTTGCAATATATTGTTAAAACTATATATAGTTAAAACAAAATTATTTAAATAAATCACACTGTTTTTTAACTACTGTCAATATATATAAATTGAGTAGATGACTTGGGCAGTCTGGTATTTCGTATGTGCAGCACGGGTGTGTGTGATGATATTTGCTTTGAGAGAGAAACTCTTGAATGTACAGAGGACAGGGAGAGTTACGGAATACGGCTATCTCAAGTATGCGTCACGTCAGGCCAGTGTCAGTTACAGATCAGCCGTTGCAGCCTAAATATGGTTACATGCAGCGTCGTTCCCCTTTCCACATTCCTTTCCCCTCCGGTAGATTTATTGCGGCCCAAGTCCCGCGCCCGAGTTTCTATATAGTACGACGAAAACGACGAACCAAGACGTCGTGGAGTCAGGTATTCACCACTGTGCTGGGGTTTCGGTCGGGTTATGCTGGAGTCAAAATAGCACGACTAGCACCCAGCTCGACAGGACAGCCCCGACACGACGGAAAATGTTCAATTTTCTACAGCCAATAGGAAGCAAGGTTAGCCCAACAATATTGCAGTCCCGACAACACGACAAACATTCCCTTGTGGGTATTATTTCTACTTTTCGTCGTGACGGACTCGTCGGGTTGCGCAAAGAAGCCGAAAACGACCTTCCAAATCAACTTCCGTGCATATTTCCCTACCGTAATAAATAGCGAACTAACTTGGCGCCAAAATTACCTTTCGGTTTAGTTTTAAATACGTTGTTTTCAATATGCGTATAAGTTCTGTCAGAAATATAGAAGTATTTATTTACCGTGAGTTTCAGCCTTAAATAATGGATATTGTGAGAGTTACATGTCATTTTAGGGTTTTCCAACAGCCAGTTACAACACTTGTGAGATAGATGTTGTCCGGATATTGTGAACACTGAAACTCATACAAAACTTCTTCGTGCTCCGATTTTGTGTTCGGGCTATCATGTCGTGCTCGTTGTGATTTTGTGAATCTAACATACTGGTTTCACTACAGTTCTCGGAAATTTCCTTCTCAGCGCTGGACTCATTAAAAATAATAATTCTAGTTCGAAAAGTATATACGTATATCTATTTAATTATTTTCGTTCGTAATTTTTAGTAGAGAGTTTCTCTATACCACAGTAAAGTTTACGCTATAACAAGGTCCCTATCTAATCATAAGTACAGTGCGATTTCAAAACGCAGAATATCCAACTGCGATGTTAGACACACTAATGGGGTGGTTCCTCATCCTCGTATTTCTTTTCGAATTCTGGTATTGTGCTAAAACAATTAATTTTATTCTCAGGATCTTCTTGTTGTGGGGACGGGACCGCGGTTGCTCGTGGGTAGCGCACTCCCGAGGAGATCCAGTGGGTCGTGGGCGTTGCCGTTGACCGGCGGGGGTTTATTTTTTTTTAAATACTTCCCCATTTCCCTCCTTTTTGCATTCCACGAAAGTTACATGCGCGCTTCACTTGCATAGACGCTAACGACTTAATTGCCGAGCGCCCTCGAAAACTCTCAGATTTGATCCTGTGTTCGGTTTGCTTGTGCCAGGGCGGTGTGTGGACAGCGCCGACGTACCTATCAAAAATGAACACGAAGTTCTGAGTACTCCACGTCGGGCGTATGCGTACATTTATTGTCTATGATGTGTGTATTGGTTCGAATAATTATGGCTATGAACGTTTAAAAACACTCTTGCCTGCCCTGTTAGGTGCCTTGTTTTGTCTGGTAAATAAAGGCACTTCGATGTTATTGGCCTCTCCGTTTTGGTTGTGCTTTCCAGTTACCCTAGTCGCCACACTTGAGTATATATGCCTAGTCCATTGCTTTGTGTTTGAATCTTATAGCCTTCCATACATTTTTATATTCTTTCCTGTGTTGTTATGGTTCAAGCTTTTGGTCAAGGTGCCTTACCAGTGGATGACATGTTCAGAATCCTCTATATTTCACGGTTGTAAATATATGGTCTTTTTCTGTATTTCTGTAGTTTTGCAGAATTTGTACTTGCTGCTGAATAGTAGTAGGACTACACATTATAATGTATTAACAAATATGGGGACGGATTTTGTCGATTTTATCAACAAGGTACGAAAGTTAGTTTGAAGTTCTTGTTGTAGGTATGAAACTAAATTTTACTGTATTTTATCATACTGCCAGCAAGTTTCCTTGGAGTTGACTTGCAAAGTGTGCCTGATAGATTTTCGACACGCGCTAAGCTCCTTATAATGCGGATGTATGGAGCTATTATAAGGAGTTGCTCTTCATACAGCTTGTAAAAGTNACACGCGCTAAGCTCCTTATAATGCGGATGTATGGAGCTATTATAAGGAGTTGCTCTTCATACAGCTTGTAAAAGTATTCCCAGCCCAGACTGGAAGGTGTGGCTTATCCTTCCACCTACTAGGAACATAAAAACTTCAATTGATGATACTTTCTTATGCACTTTCTTATCTCAGATCAAGCTAGTCGACTGAATTTANGGAACATAAAAACTTCAATTGATGATACTTTCTTATGCACTTTCTTATCTCAGATCAAGCTAGTCGACTGAATTTAGACTCAAAGATTAGGCCCTACGTCATTTTAAGTTATCCTGCACTGTGCGTATTTCGACAAGTCAGACTACGGGCTGGTGTGTACTCGTGTCGGGGCGATTTTCGTGCGGAGGTTTTATATGGTCTTGCTGGTTGGCGGTTTTCTCGGGTATCTCCCATTTCCCCCTCCTTCATCTCATTCCAACGCTGCTCCGCACTCACCCCACTTCACCCTCATCGACTCTCAAGACCTCGCTGTTAAGAGCCCCTCAAATCTTTTCACTCACTCACTCGTATGGCCTTACATTGGGAGTAAGAGGTTTCGTGTTCAAGTCCCGTGTAAGCCAAGGATATCTCTTTCATCTTTACGTATGTGATCGGTTGAGATCAGTATGAANTTCGTGTTCAAGTCCCGTGTAAGCCAAGGATATCTCTTTCATCTTTACGTATGTGATCGGTTGAGATCAGTATGAAGGCCCTTCTTCCGGTGTAAAAGCGGGGTGTTAATAAACGCAACGAACATACAAAAAATTATATTAATCTAGCCCACACCTTAGACGTCTCCAAGACCTTTTTGCGTAAAGTATATTATCAGTCGCAGAGGTTAGTTATATATTATCGTCAGTCAGTTTCTTTTGATTCTAATTTCACAGCATAACAACGTTACCATCATTGAATAGGCTAGGCGCCACCTGTTTTTTGGTCTAGTTCGTTTCGTTCTAAGTTCTTTTGGGAAATCAATGCAACTTAATTTGCATATTGTACTTGCTTCAACTATTTTTGTTTTGGTATGCGTACATACATACAATACCACACAAGCAGACAGGCTTGCTTCCTTATAGTAGCCTCTTGATAGTAGCCTCTTGATGCACACACGACGAACCTTTGTCTCCGCTCTAATCGTAGGAAAATGCTCAATAACTCCCGCCTTAGCAGACAGCGATATTTTTTTTAACGATACGGATTCTGACCCTAGAGTTCTTTTCAATGCCAGTATTTCACAACAAACATAAAACAGTTCCACCAACTTGAAATGAATGAATTTAATCAGAGGCAAGCAATGTTAGGGAGTTAGTATTCCGATGGCGTAGTGAAAATCNCCAACTTGAAATGAATGAATTTAATCAGAGGCAAGCAATGTTAGGGAGTTAGTATTCCGATGGCGTAGTGAAAATCGGAGCATCGCACCGAATAGTTAAGCTGTTGGGACTTTCTTTGTTTATCGGCAAAAGCATCCAGGCCGTGCTGGAAGCAGAGGTGGGGCGATGTAGGCTACGTGTTGCTCACAGTGACGTCATATTGTGAACGTGTAGACGGAAATCGGGCAAGTGCCGCACCTATGGAAGTTTTTGGGCATTTGAAACACGCGCGCAAATGCGCGTGCTTGCTCGCTTAATGTACCTTTCTCTCCCCCTCTTCCTCTTCCTGCCCGCATTCAACTTCCCACCTCCCGTCCTTCCTTCCTTCCTCAATTTATATTGTTACATTATGCGAACTTTCTCTCTTGTTCTTAAAGTAATTAGTTTCATGTCACAGTTTTCTATTCGATGAACTTAAGGGAGGGGGTGGGGGAGCGTTTAAGTTTTATAGTATTTTCATTCGTGTTTTAACCACATAGAAAGTCGCACAAAGTAAAGCAACGACTGAAATTATTCCCCGGCAATCCTTAAGAGTTTTTAACCTNTAACCACATAGAAAGTCGCACAAAGTAAAGCAACGACTGAAATTATTCCCCGGCAATCCTTAAGAGTTTTTAACCTGAGTTTCTAACGACTTTATATTTGGCAATACACGTAGAGCTTTTTAAAGAAAAAGCACTGTTTAATTCATTTTGTAAGCAAGTAGCCGCGACGGTGTAGTGGTTAGGCTACTCGCCTCCCAACTATGCAAACCGGGTTCGATTCCCGGCGGGGTCGCTCCCCAATTTTCGCATGTGGGTATAGTGCCGGACGATGCCGCTGGTCGGCGGGTTTTCTCGGTGATCTCCCNGTCGCTCCCCAATTTTCGCATGTGGGTATAGTGCCGGACGATGCCGCTGGTCGGCGGGTTTTCTCGGTGATCTCCCGTTTCCTGCCCCTCGATGTTTAGAACCGCCCAAATCTGTTCACTCACTCACTAATTTTGTAAGCACATGACTGTTGCATTACATTCGTGATGTTAATGAAGTTTGCATGGGGAGGGAGGTGTGCCGCTGTTGCACGGCGTCGTCGCGACAGGGCGTCGCGACGCTGGCGAGGTGCCCCGTCCCGAGGCGACACCTAATAATAGGTGGCCTACACTGGCACCAGCGCGTCTGGAATGCACCCGCCCAGGGCTGCCCCACCAGCTTGCCGCTACACCCAGCCACCTCATTGCCCTATCCCTGCTCCTCATTGACATGTGGGAGAAACGGTGAAGTGGTCGCGTACACACTAAACTTATATAGGAGAGTGAGTGAAGAGATTTGGGCCGTATGAAAGCAGTATATTTACCCGATTTTCGATGTAAGTCGTTTTCCAAAGGGTTTATCGCGATTTTTGGCTCTACAAGACATAAATAATACTTTTCAACACCTTTTTATGTTATTAGATATTCACTGCCTTCATTATTCTCGGAGCACTGATGAAAGAACAGAAAGATTTTTTTTTNCCTTTTTATGTTATTAGATATTCACTGCCTTCATTATTCTCGGAGCACTGATGAAAGAACAGAAAGATTTTTTTTTTTATCTACAATCTGTGCTCCGAGAATAACGAACGCAGTGAATTTGTAACAACTTAAGATGTTAATAATTGTTTTTANTTATCTACAATCTGTGCTCCGAGAATAACGAACGCAGTGAATTTGTAACAACTTAAGATGTTAATAATTGTTTTTAACGTCTTGTCGAGCCAAAAGATTCGAAAATCCTCTGTAAAACAAGTTGTGATATAAATTATATAAATAAACGGCTTTCATGCACCATTCCCCTAAACAGCAAGGTCTTGAAAGTCGATGAGGGTGATTGAGATGAGTGTGGAGCAGCGCCGGAATGAAGGAGCGGGAAAACGGAATATCCCCGAGAAAACCCGCCGACCAGCCGCATCGTCCGGCACGATTCCCACACGCCAAAATACAGGAGCGACCCCGTTGGGGATTGAACCCGGTTCGCCGTGGTGGGAGGCGAGCAGGCTAACCGCTCAGCCACCGCTGCCCCTATATAGAAGGAGAGTGTCTTTCAATGAACCCACTGCACCCATCTGTACAACGTACATAATTCATACAAAGTAGTACCCACACAACTGAAACTGTCAGAAAAGTACGATTTATGTTGCATAACAAAGAATAATGATATAGTTTGTTATACTGTAAAATAATTTCATGCAAGAATTATTTTATTTGAATGTTACAAAACCAATAAGAGTTTATTTTTAATAAAAATTTCCACGTATTACAATTTTTGGAGGCTTTATGCAGCATGTTTTGCAAAGAAAAACCTTCGTAATATAGGGCGATCGTAACAATAAATAAAGTAGTATATAAAAGATATTTTTAATAATTTATTTTAAGTACATTTTATTTATAAACATGAATTATCGTGCCCGGAATTGTTGTGCATAAAACCAATTATTAAAAATATTTATAAATATTGATACTAATTTCTCATTTAATATAACCAGAGAAATTATTATGATGATCTTGCTTAATGAATGGGTTTTTTATTTTTGCAAGATGTGTTTTTGAATCATTCAGAATGGAAATAGGTTTAAATTGTTGTTAAAATTAAACTATTATTAATTGATTTAAAAAACCTAAATTCTAACAAAATATTTTACATTGTTACAAAACATACGCGTGTAGGCTATTTTTATTTCAAATATAACATAAATCATACTTTTGTGACAATTTTGGTAATAAGTGTACTACTTTTTAATGGCTTGCTTTCCTTGAAAGCAACGCGAAACTTAGTGATGAAGCTAAAGTCTGACAAAGTGATAGAAATACCAGGATAATCGTTTTGAAATAAATAGTAGGAGACTATGCATAGTTGTACGCAATCCGTAATAAGTGATACTTCAACTTGAATACTTACTGTTAACAATTCCGTGTGTAAAACTTGTACTGAGTTTTTAGCTGTCCATAGAATGCTGTCCAAAGTGGTAGTATTTTAAGTAAAATTGAAGTTTAGACTAGAATACAAATCATCTACACATAATTATGGCTGTCACTACAGAAGGATGTCTAACGAGACGAGTGTATCTCGCCGGGTTAGTTGCAACAAAATGCAATGAAGTTAACGAGNCACTACAGAAGGATGTCTAACGAGACGAGTGTATCTCGCCGGGTTAGTTGCAACAAAATGCAATGAAGTTAACGATACTAAGTCCACGAGACCACCGAACAAGAAACACAAAGTGACAACTAACATTTTCTGCCACGCTCTGTCAATTTATGTAGGACTTCGTGGTATTTTGTAACAGCTCCAACTGCTACGGAATTGTTGCTTGCTTTGAAAATTGTATTTTAGTTTGTTTTTGAAATTGCAGGTTGCTTCGAAGAAAGCATTTCTTCCGTCGTATTTTTATGAATGTATGATTATTAACCTGCGTTCAATGGAAATAAAACTTGCAAAATTAATTGGCAGAAGTGGTTAAAAAATTTACTGGCTTCCTAGCTTTAAAAAAAAATTTAATTCATGGCTTTTATTACAAGACAAGTAGTTAGACATCACAGGACACCCAGAAGCAGCACGAAACCCAAACAGTGAAGCATGTGTGAAAAATATATTTAAAATATTTCGTGCTAATGTAGAGGCTACAATCCGAATTTTTTTTATAAAACGCTTTAAAAGTGCAATAATTTTGCTAACAAGTTTTTTTAAAAATTGTTTTCACCTTTGGCTTCACGGAGCTACCCTACGTGGTTCCGGACCCCGTCTTTATAATTTATGTTTCCTCCTTTCATCCCTTTCAATTTTACACCAAGAAGAACGGCGGGAGGGTGCGTAGATAACCGTTACTGGAAATTGTTATTAAGTCACATTAATGGGGTGGATAACAAGTTCTCTATTATAGGGTGTGGTTAGCACTTCGATCATTTTATTTTAGCAGCAAAATACAAGGTAACGACAGTACAAAAAAAAAATATTTTACTTCAAAAAAGTGAAAATATTATATTAAAAATATAAAGATATACGTTAAAATTGGGGAAAAATTAAAATTTGTGGCATTGAATTAAAGCGAAAAATTTCACGCAGTAGTTTAAATTCAGATATTATTACCGCCCCGCCCGATTTGCGTCCGAGTAGTGTATTTGGCTCTTCCGCCGAGTCAGAGTATTTTTTTATATGCTACCATCGAAAGACGTAGCCAGAACGCAAGCGGTTTGACCAATGGTTTCAGCAGCTGGCAGGGCTGTTCGATTTACACTTTTCAATATCGTCTCTAATCGTGTTGACCATGTCGGTATCGGTGCAATATATATCTCCCAGAGAGTATTGAAAATCGAATGCGATATAACGCAAATATCGCTTAATTAATACAGCAAATATCGGATTGCAAATATTAATATCGCTCATACCGCATATTGCCCACCATTATCACTAATTTCGCGATTTTGTGATATATTTCTCCACGCTGTTGGGTCATATCACAGTCGCGATATTTCAGAAATATTGTTTCGTAATCGATGTATCGCCATATCGCACAGCCATAGTAGCTGAAGCAGATGTTTGCTGTCTGGCAGAAAACGTCAAAGGCTGTTGAAACAGTTGCGAGACTGCTGTTCGCAGTGGCATTTATCAGCTCGCGGCTAAACAGACAACGCTGTCTATGAAAACTCCTTACATTCTTGACATTTCTACCTTCAGAGTCTGATAAGGTACTNCACTACAGAAGGATGTCTAACGAGACGAGTGTATCTCGCCGGGTTAGTTGCAACAAAATGCAATGAAGTTAACGAGACTAAGTCCACGAGACCACCGAACAAGAAACACAAAGTGACAACTAACATTTTCTACCACGCTCTGTCAATTTATGTAGGACTTCGTGGTATTTTGTAACAGCTCCAACTGCTACGGAATTGTTGCTTGCTTTGAAAATTGTATTTTAGTTTGTTTTTGAAATTGCAGGTTGCTTCGAAGAAAGCATTTCTTCCGTCGTATTTTTATGAATGTATGATTATTAACCTGCGTTCAATGGAAATAAAACTTGCAAAATTAATTGGCAGAAGTGGTTAAAAAATTTACTGGCTTCCTAGCTTTAAAAAAAAATTTAATTCATGGCTTTTATTACAAGACAAGTAGTTAGACATCACAGGACACCCAGAAGCAGCACTAAACCCAAACAGTGAAGCATGTGTGAAAAATATATTAAAAATATTTCGTGCTAATGTAGAGGCTACAATCCGAATTTTTTTATAAAACGCTTAGTGCAATAATTTTGCTAACAAGTTTTTTTCAAAATTGTTTTCACCTTTGGCTCCACGGAGCTACCCTACGTGGTTCCGGACACCGTCTTTATAATTTATGTTTCCTCCTTTCATCCCTTTCCATTTTACACCAAGAAGAACGGTGGGAGGGTGCGTAGATGACCGTTGCTGGAAATTGTTATTAAGTCACTCTAATGGGGTGGCTAACAAGTTCTCTATTATAAGGTGTGGTTAGCACTTTGATCATTTTCTTTTAGCAGCAAAATACAAGGTAACGACTGTACCAAAAAGAAAATATTTTGCTTCAAAAAAGTGAAAATATTATATTAAAAATATAAATATATACGTTAAAATTGGGGAAAAATTAAAATTTGTGGCATTGAATTAAAGCGAAAAATTTCACACAGTAATTTAAATTCAGATATTATTACCGCCCCGCCCGATTTGCGTCCGAGTAGTGTATTTGGCTCTTCCGCCGAGTCAGAGTATTTTTTTATATGCTACCATCGAAAGACGTAGCCAGAACGCAAGCGGTTTGACCAATGGTTTCAGCAGCTGGCAGGGCTGTTCGATTTACACTTTTCAATATCGTCTCTAATCGTGTTGACCATATCGGTATCGGTGCAATATATATCTCCCAGAGAGTATTGAAAATCGAATGCGATATAACGCAAATATAGCTTAATTAATACAGCAAATATCGGATTGCAAATATTAATATCGCTCATACCGCATATTGCCCACCATTATCACTAATTTCGCGATTTTGTGATATATTTCTCCACGCTGTTGGGTCATATCACAGTCGCGATATTTCAGAAATATTGTTTCGTAATCGATATATCGCCATATCGCACAGCCATAGTAGCTGAAGCAGATGTTTGCTGTCTGGCAGAAAACGTCAAAGGCTGTTGAAACAGTTGCGAGACTGCTGTTCGCAGTGGCATTTATCAGCTCGTGGCTAAACAGACAACGCTGTCTATGAAAACTCCTTACATTCTTGACATTTCTACCTTCAGAGTCTGATAAGGTACTNGGCTAAACAGACAACGCTGTCTATGAAAACTCCTTACATTCTTGACATTTCTACCTTCAGAGTCTGATAAGGTACTCCTCGGCACTGGCAGACCATAAAATACCGGCTTATTTATGGCAATGTCACGGGCCAGAAGTGCGCGCGAAGATTTGAATTCTCATGCTGCTTCTGTCTGCCTGGGAAGGACTAGTCCGATAACTTGCTAAACTGATTTCTTGCTAGGAAGTGCATTCACGTTGGTTGCTAGCTCAACAGCGTATGAGGTTAATTAAAAGAGAGTAAAGAGCGATGGAATAGTGGGGGAAAAACGACCTCAAGAAAATACTCTGGTTTTACTCACGAATTAACTTTCACGGTCACCCGCCAAATGTACAGCAATAGCATCGAGAATAGCATGTATTTTACGAATGTGAGAGTAGCAGGAATTTCAATAATATTACATGAAATTGTATTGTTATTTTTCGACTTTTCTGTGTTTTTCTTACTTTGAGCGTACTTGGTAATCGAGGTTCTGGTACGTTATTGTAATACTCACTCGCTCATGAACAATCCTGGAACTTCTCGTACTCGGTAGTAAAATCAATTTCCATTATTAATGTGAAATAATTTTTTTTTTCAATATTGAAAGCAATGTGAACATAGTCCATAATAACGGATGCCAACTGTATTTGAAACGCGGCATATGCATCGTCATTTATCTCCAATTCATGAAACATAGTCACAGTTAGTAACGCATAAATCGGCAATTTAGTTACAAAACCGACCCATTCTGCCTGAAGTTGTACGATTACTCTTTAAAGTAGCTTATGGCTTCAGTTTATTTATAACAGACGTAACTTTTTTTTTTGCAATCACAGTGGTTGAAAAATTGCTTTTGGAAGTATGCTTAAATATGAGGTTTAAACTACCTGAATCAAAATTATTTTGAATGTGTAATGTTTTAAAGAATACACTCAAAATTTTTCTATCTATTTTTAGTATACCAAGGATTGGTAAAATAAGACTTTGGTAGGTGCGGGAACTCTGCGTTTATAATGCGGTTCGTGAAAAGTATTTGACAGTAAGGTGGTATAAGTATACAGACGCAGAATATAAGGCATCGGAGTCGTTTTATTAGACTCAAACAGTTACCGACTTAATACTCAAATTTATAAGTCGTGTCACGGGCGAGTCGCGAGCTACTACTGACATTTAACATAATAAATACGTTATACGGAACAAAGACATTCAATATTTTCTGTCGTGTAATCTCTTACATTTGTCAGTGATCAGGCAGACTATGCTAGGTCTGTTGGTATTGAAAAACGATCTTTCTGGAGTACCATTCTAAATAAGAATAGCAAAATTCAGAACAATAAATATCGTGCTCCGAAAACTTGCCAGATCCTAAATTGTTATATGAACCTACAACATATTATGAGAAATGACATCGTAAACGTGTATATTGATTTATATCACAAGTTGTGTGAGACAGAAAATATCGACCAACAAAGTTGCAGTAGAATGTCTCACGACTGCTGGGTATATGTACCTGCTGGTTGCATGCCGACCATTTTTTAGATCGTGTATTTCGCGCACATCCTAACACGAGATATGTTTGGGTTGCCACGGGAAGCGAACTCGTGATTCATTGGCTACGAGAGCAGCGCTGACCTCTGTGTTGTCAGCATGGTTTGTCATCATCTTCGCTGCTCTCCCTCCACCCCACACGTAAGCACGGATATACAGAATTCGGTACGTGGAGGCTGATCACGCTACGAGAACCATCGAGAATAGCGCTAGGAATCGTCTCCAAACACGTGCTGAACTTCAAACAGCTATTTAGTAGCTATCAGACTACTGCGCAACTAAAAGTGAATCACATTAAAGGCTGCTCATGGTAAAACGAGTCCTTTTTAATCAACCTTCGCATAAAACCACTGTCCGTTAACTGCGCGTATGCTACCGTACACNAAACCACTGTCCGTTAACTGCGCGTATGCTACCGTACACACTGGCAAAATAGTTCCAAGTCTCGATGTTGTATTGCGATTGTAATGTTTAAATTTATGGCGAATAAACTTGGCGTTTTCCTACTTTATACACATACGAGTACGAACTGGCATATTGTACTCGTACATACGGTAGAAGCAGAGATGGGCAAAATACTTGTGAAATGTNCACACTGGCAAAATAGTTCCAAGTCTCGATGTTGTATTGCGATTGTAATGTTTAAATTTATGGCGAATAAACTTGGCATTTTCCTACTTTATACACATACGAGTACGAACTGGCATATTGTACTCGTACATACGGTAGAAGCAGAGATGGGCAAAATACTTGTGAAATGTTTTGAAATACAAACTACAAAATACTCACTTATATGTATGTGAAATGCAAATACAAAATAATTTAAATAAAATTTCCCTTTGAAAAAAAATACAAAAAAGTAATTAAAATATAAGTGAAATTAAAATAATATCTCGGAAATTGATATTGTTGACGGACTGTTTCCACTTGTTGAAGGTGCATGTTGCATTTTCCTTGCAGTTACCTTTTTCTCCCACCCAAGTTTATATGCCTCAAATTAATCCACAACCCCTTCATGTATTATCTAAAAATATAACTTACAGTTAACATACAGTAACAGTTTAAAACAGGGTGGAGGTTAAGTACGATTACATATATGGCTTTACGAACACCACCATTATACAGAGGTTTAAAAACAAAATAAATAACTAATTGTAATTTGTTGGCAATAAGAGAACAAAATAATTTTACTTACCGTCAATTGGGGTGATTTTAACTCATTTTTCGCTCATTTTGTCTTAAAATCTTTGTAAACAGACCAACAGCTATAAACTATTATTTTACCAATATTTGCATTGAATAGAATATATTCCATCGAACAATTTATCACCCTATTTCAAAACTATACACATTTTTTAAACTTCAAAACTTACTTCTAAATAAGTTGGACAATCTCACCTCCACATGGGATGACTTTGTCCCGAGGTAAGATATAGCTTGAATAATCGTTTGGAAAGACCAGTGATACAATGTGACCCCATTGTTTACTTTGCAAAAATCTATCTATTAGGTCAATACGTAGCGATCCGCCCATTAGTTTTTTTCTTCATGCTAGCAAATCTACTTAGTGGAATCAACGATCGCGAGATTGTTTCTGTATACCGTACGGGAGATAGCAATTTTGAAGTTTTTCAAAGTGGTGGAACAATGTCGCCTCATGGTAGAAAAAACCATCCCGGTTGAATGTACCTTTAAATGAGTTTTGAAGTTTGTTGTGGCAGAATAGGAGCCACTAATTATCGTATCTTTTCCAGGTTTACAAAATTCACATCGAGCTTTTACTTTACCCTCCCTTTCTTGAACAACAGTGGAATATTTTCCATCCAGAACTCCACTCTTGCACGAATACATTTTTCACTTCACTTGCCATATGTATGTACTTTCTTCCGAATCCTCACTCATCCATTGTTAACACGTAAACACTCGACTAGACAGGGCTAGGATTCCACAGATATTTACATACACAATAAGACAGACTTGGATATCTGCTGTCATGCAATAAAGTGGACGAGGACGAGTAATAGTAACTCTGAAAAGAAGTCACACTCAAAATGTCAGCTCCATTCTCCGTGTAATATTTCTTGAAGTAATAACATGCAGGAAGTGAGTTAGGCCCTACTTCATCAGAGGTTATGTAGTGCATTTTGAAATGTATTTAGTGTATTTTGTAAAATACAAAATACACCTGAAATGTTTTTTTGTTACAAAATGTAAAATACTTTGGGTTATCTTCTTCTGACACTAAATTCTAAATACAAAAAGTATTATAAGTACATATTTAAAATATTTGTATTTTCGATACTGCTCAGCTCTGAGTAGGATACAAAATGTGGAGAATAGTAGATCTAAGCAGTGCTTCCAAGAGTGTTCACTTTACCGTGAACCGCCTTTGTTATTTAAATCCCGTAATTACTATACGTGAAAACTGGTTCGTCACGACCGCTTTTTCTCTCACTTTGTAACACGGAATGCTTCAAGACCATTGCTTCAGCAAAACATAGCGTGTCTTATGGTAATGGTTGTGTCGTTGTTTTCGGCACTTTTTTTTTTGCGGCTAAAATAAGAGATTTCCTGCAGTCTTAGTATGCCATTTAAGTATTATTGTTTATAAACATTGGGGGGAAAGTGAGGTTGGTTGGTCGCCGCCGCATGCTGTCGGGTGGGAACGCCGCCGTTGCTAAAGCCCGTTGCTACGGCAGGCTGCGGAGTGACGTCACTCGCGGTAATCAGCTAACGACGTTAATTTGTCTATTAACTGGCCTAATTCCAGAGCTGATTGCTCTGAGTCGGTCGGTATTGCCGGCCGGGCTCCCATCTGGTCGCGCTTGCAAGTAGACCGCGCGCGCTCGCGAAGAGGCCGTATCGCGGCGCCTCGCTTGCGCTCAGCCGGGTTCTGCGCCTCGGGAAGATGCACTGTCCACCTGTAGTCTATTCGCGGTTACTTACGACTTTCCTGAAGCCCTGTTCAACTTCTACTTCCAGGATATTCCGCCGCCTCGTGCAAACAAAGCTTAACAGGATCTAGAAAATTACGCCAAAGGTATAACGCACCGCATTCGTGCGCACTCACTATAACAATACTTTACGTAAGAAGTATTTATTACTAGGCATTACCAAAACACCCAGTTTATCTCTGTTTCATACGTAATAATTATAAATGAAATATCATAATTTATAAATAGAATATCAGTAAAAGTTTAATTTAACGAAAAATAAGGAACTTTTGTGTCAAAACAAGTATAAAACGCATGTAAAAAGTGACATATTTAGGAGAAAACCACACGCATCGTAAATAGAGTGATTTTTCTCAGGTATGATTCAAAAAGTTGGAATGAACCGTGAATAGATCATAGGTGAACGCCTTCCGCATAGAAGCGATACGTCTTTACATACGCCGGTGGACGTCATATGTAGCGCTTCATAGATTTCTTTCTTACTCACAAAAATATAGCCCCCGCTAAGCAACCAACCACCTGAAGGTGGAACGGTCCCCAACTGCTTGGATTTATGTGTATGTCGTCATAACTTATTTTTCACACTAAGTATTTAACAAGAAATTACTGACAACTAATGAGCCTACTTTCCACTACACTGGTGCAAATACATTTCAGTGAAGTTCTTATAAGCTACATTACATTCTGTATGTGTAAAATATTTTGTGAAAAATAGTTTAATTATTCCGGAAATATGTAAAAATCTCAATTTACTCATCTGACACCATTATGCAAAAAAAATCCGGCAAAAGAAGATCTCTGTATGCATAAATGATGCTTGTAATGGATACTGTTTACGTACAAAATTTGGTTGAATGTTGTTGAAACATAAAAAAAAGGAGTGTATCTAAATTATTTATATAAACCTCATCAAAACATACCTGCTGCACATAACACACGTTAATTTACATACCCTACTGTAGAAATACTTGCGTGAAATTTTGGTAGGAATCGGTTGATTAGTCTTCGAGATATGGCATAAAACCTCAATTGTTCATGTGACGATCTTCATAAATGGAGGACAAAATCCGCATGTATTAGCACATTCGATTATTGTTATAGATACAACATACAAAGTTAAATTTAAATGTGTTTTATAGTTTCGTACATATAGCACACTAAGCTAAAATGTTTGTATAGGTGCAATTAAAAAAATTAGAGACTGCACACTTAAAATATATACATTAATATAGCCTACCACAGTACAACTTCTTCGCCAAATTTGAAATCAATCGGTAGATTGTTTCCTGAGATAAAGCAAAAACTAAATTATTTGATTTGGGACAATCTTACAAAATGGCGGATAAATGAGACTTTGAATAGACAATTTTGACGTATATAACTGATACTGTCAGCATACAAAGTTAAGTTGAAATTTATTTCGCAGTTTTATAGATAACAAATTCTGAGCTAAATGTTTATATGGCCGCCATTTTGAATACATGAGTATCTAATGCTCTCAAATTTTATCAGTTCCAATGGTCTGCCATAGTGCTACTTGTTTCCCAAATTTGGTAGAAATCTGTTGTTTTTCGGAGATATCACATAATATTTATTTGTAATATGTTACTATTTTACAAAATGGCAGACAAAAGAGATTTGGTGTTTACACATTTTTATGGTTGTAATACCTACAGCAAGCATACAAAGTTTCATTGGAATTAATTACATGGTTTCAACGAAATAACGTACAAAACTAAAAACTTATGTGCCCGCCATTTTTAAAATAAGTGTTTGACATACATAAAATATTTTAGTTAACTTTGTCTACCGCATTACTATTAGGTTGTCGTATTTGGAAGGAATCGGTCAATTGTTTCCTGAGATATGACATAAAAAATTTTATTTATTCGTGTGGCACAATCTTACAAATGGAGGACAAAAGAGGGTTCATGTACATACATTTGACGTTTATTTTATGTATTCCCAGGATACAAAGTTAGGTTAGAATTGATGAAATCACTTTGAAGATATAGCATACTCTGCTAAAATAGCTAGATGACCGCCATTTCTAAAATATGTATTTANTGATGAAATCACTTTGAAGATATAGCATACTCTGCTAAAATAGCTAGATGACCGCCATTTCTAAAATATGTATTTAACATACTTGATACATATTTGTACATATAAACTGCTGCAGTACTACTAGTTTGCCAAATTTGGTAGGAATCTGTCAATTTATTGCCGAGATATTTCACAAAAACTGTATTTTATTTAATGTAGCGCTATCTTACGAAATGGCTGACAAAAGTGGTTGTTGTTTAGTTTATATGATGATTGATATAGATACTGTAAGCGTANTGATGAAATCACTTTGAAGATATAGCATACTCTGCTAAAATAGCTAGATGACCGCCATTTCTAAAATATGTATTTGACATACTTGATACATATTTGTACATATAAACTGCTGCAGTACTACTAGTTTGCCAAATTTGGTAGGAATCTGTCAATTTATTGCCGAGATATTTCACAAAAACTGTATTTTATTTAATTTAGTGCTATCTTACGAAATGGCTGACAAAAGTGGTTGTTGTTTAGTTTATATGATGATTGATATAGATACTGTAAGCGTACAAAATTTGGTTGAACTTGGTCAAATGGTATGGTAGTTATACCTAATAAATTCAAATATTTGTATGGCCGCCATTTCGAAAATAAGTACCTGAAGAAGTTAAATTACTTATATTTATCTGGCCTATATTAGTTTTACGTACTTGCCTGATTTGGCGAAAATTGGTTGAGTAGGTTTCGAGATATAATGTGTAAGCTTTATATATTAATGTGACGCTACATACCAAAATTGCAGACTAACAACAATATTCACCTTTGAATACAATGTTTACATATTGCTCTGTTAGCATGCAAAATTTAGTTTAAATTGATTAAATGGTTTCCGAGATACGACAAATCACCAAAAATATTAAAATGACCGCTATTTTGAAAGTAAGTGCCTGGCGTGGTCGAGAACTTAAAAAATGTGGTGTCTTTACTTAGTACTATATGTGTACAGAATTTGGTGAAATTCGGTTCATTCGTTTAAAAATTGAAAAGGGATGACACACGCAGACCCACACTCAGCCACACAATTTACATACAAACATTCTTAAATACACACTCAATAACACATACAGGAAAGTCATCTCATAGCCATTCTTTCCTTTGGAAAGTAGGTTAAACACGTGGTCTGTTAGAGCATAGGGTATATTTTAACACTTCTTTGAAGGCTCGATAATATTTTGCTCCTGCTGGTTTTGCTACATCTATAACCATAATCACGATCAAACCTCATTATTTATCCATTTTTAGCGTACTTTCCGACGAAATGAAAGGCTTATGAGATCTCTTTCCCGTCTGTGTCTGTGTGTGTGTAATTGTGTTTGTCCATGCGTATCTGCACATGTGTGTCCCGTCCCCCCTTTCAATTTTTGAACGCCTGGACCGAATTTCACCAAACTCGGTATATATACGGCAAGTAAGTATTACTATGATAGGTCAAGTAATCAAAAGTAATTGAACTTGATTAGGTACTTATTTTTAAAATGGCGGCAATATAAATTTATTTATTTAGTATAAATGGTATGAAATGTAAACAAATTTGACCAAATTTTGTATAGTGAAAGCATTTGTTAGGAGCATCATATACTCCAACACACAACCACTTTTGTCGGTCGTTTTGGAAGATAGTGTTAGATGATAAATAAAGTTATTATTGCATATCTCGGTAAAAATTGATCGATTCCTACCAAGTTTGTCAAACAAATAGTACTGATACAGATGATGTTAAGTGATATGTTTTAATCATTCCAGGCACTTATTTTCAAAATGGCGGCCACATAGTCATTTTTATATTAGAATGCTATATCGTCGAACCCATGTAATCAATTCCAACTTAACTTTGCATGCAGGCAGTATGTATTACAACTATTAACTGTATCTACACGGAGAATCTCTTGCCCTTCATTTTGTAAGATAGTGATACAAATAAACAAAGTTTTTGTGTCTTATCTCGGGATACAACTGGCAGATTACTACCATATTTGGCAAATAAATTTTACTGCAGCAGGTGGTGTANTGTGTCTTATCTCGGGATACAACTGGCAGATTACTACCATATTTGGCAAATAAATTTTACTGCAGCAGGTGGTGTAAACTGGTATGTTTTAAATAGGTCAGGCACTTATTTAAAAAATGGTGGCTGTACAAATATTTTAGCTCAGTATATTTTATCAACCAAACAAATTCCAACTTAAGTTTGTATGCTGGCAGTGCCTGTTACAACCAAAAAAAAATCTATCTATGTTAGATTCATTTCTCTGCCATTTTATATGATATCCCCACCAATAAAAAATTAAATTTTTATGTCATGTCTTAGGAAACTATCAACCCATTCTTTCAAAATTTGGCGAAGATGATGTACTGTGATAAGCCATATTAATTTGTGTATTTTTTTAAGTATGACTGATTTATTTTCAAAACGGTGGCTATAAAATCATTTTAGTTTTGTGTGCTATATCTAAGAAGATACGTAATATATTTTAACTTAACTCTGTATATTGGCAGTATAAAAACATAGAATGTGCTACTACATTACTTTTTATCCTCCATTTATGGAGATTGCCATATGAACATTATGGTTTTTATGATACATCTCGAGGACCATTCAACCGATTCCCACCAAATGTTACACTGGAACATTTCAACTAATTTGTACCAAATTGTCCACACTATAAATGCTACAGAAGTCCATGTAAACTCTCATGATTTAAATAGGTCAGGCAACGATGTTCAAAATGACGGTTTCATAAATAATTTAGGTAAGTTTGCAACATATATTAAACATTTTAACCAAATTCAACCAAATTTTGTATGTAGACATTATAAATTAGAAGCATTGTATATAGGGCCTCTTTTTATGGAAATTTTGTACGATAGCGTCAAATAAGAACATAAAGTTTTTTTTGGCATATATCAGGGCCCAAACAACCGATTTCCACCAAATTCATTACACAAGTAACTTTACGTTAGGCCATGTAAATTTTAATGCTTTAAGTGACTCAGCCACTTATTGTCGAAATTACGGCCCTCTAATATTTTAAGTTAGTAAACCCTATAATTCGAAACATTATACTTATTAGATCCGAAGTTGATGCTCCGAATGTGACCTCCATAATGCAGTGCATTGCGCGCTGGTTTGTTGTACGAGGTTTTCTGGGTTCGAGCCGGGTAAGGCACGTGTATATTTGTAATTGTCTCACTAATATTGCATACGTTTCTGGTTTCATTTCTAATGTTTTTGCTTTCAAAGAGAAGCCAAGTCCTACCTACTAATTCAGCTTTTAAGAACTTATTTAAATAAAAAATTATTCGTGCCCATGTTAAGGAAAGTGGGCTAATTATTTATATCAGTAACTTGTCGTTTATTCTCATACGAGTAATTTGTGACTGAAAGTCAGTCCATTATGGCTTCAGATATTTTGTAACGCATTTGTGTATGCCATATCAAGGTTTCATTTTTTATATTTAGTCTTAATATTTCGTTGCAAAGAGAAATAGATAAAAACAAGATGTAAGGGATCACTCCACCTTAAGCCTCTACTTCACTTTTTATGCAGAAACTCTTCGTTTTCGTGTCATAATATCAGTTTAGGAGTAATGATTAAGAAATTCTGACTATAGAAAATTTACGTTTTACGAGTTTTTAAATATTTCTTTGTACTTAATTTGTTACGTTTTGTGTGGTAATTGTAAAAAGGCAGGAATGTATTAATATTTTAGAGGTTATATAATGCTATTTGGGACGAATTTTGCATTGATAGTTTGGATGCCATGTTTGTATTTAAGAGTTAGGCAAGTAGTCGAACTTTAGCTTTTCTTTTAAAATTACTTCATGAAAACTTAAATTAGCAGGAAATGAAGACTCCGATATAGTGGCTGACGCCAAGTGGCTTCAAATGTAGCACTGCACTAAACTGTACAACATGCAAAACTTATCAACAATTAGTACACACACTACCAAAATTGTCTTAAAATTACGATTTATGCTGCATACTTAAGAAGTATACATATATTTTTTAACACTCCACAATATTTTGTTGGAATTGACTTATGTAAATGTTTTATAAAGTTACTAGGAGCCTATTTTAAATTAAAATTTAAGCCCTTTTCCATTTTGGATGCTTCATAAAGCACACTTTTGCAAGAAAACCTTCGTCAAGTACGCCAATCATAATAATTACTATGGTTATTTGTAAGGAAATATTGGTACTGAAATGAAGTAATATTTCTATTAATTTATTTAATATACAGTTACAACGATGACACACACTACAAAAATGTAAGCATAGTAACCTTGCTGCAGTTTATATGTCATTTTCATTGTCCTTTTTTTATTTTGCTATATTTAGTGCTGGAGAAATTAATGTTGGTATAGTTAATAACATTTTCATCAAATATAACTTTTTTATGTACAACTGATGCTTCTTCCAACTTAACGGCGTTAGGCATTTTGCCCTGTTGCGGTTTTGTTGCATCTTCTGTGGTATTCCAACACTTATTTCTGCTAATGATTTGTTGTCTTAGGCCCACTGTCGCCAGTCGGACATCGGACGGGAAAACCCGGACATAAATAGGCCTTCATTGTGCGTAATGAACCTTTGCACACCATCCGGATTGGGCAAGGATTAGGCAATAACAGTCTGGGTGCCGGAGAGCATAAGGTGATAATCTCGACTTCTTCGGGTCGCCGGACAAGTGCTAGTTGTCAGTGGTGTATTGTTAAAAATGGACCTATACACACCTTCTGGTTAAAAGCCGCCCAGTGCAGACGTGTGGATAGTGAGCTCATCCACTGAACACACGAGTCTGCATATCAGCTGGATATTCCCCGTACAGCTGGAATCGGAGTAAAGCCGGAGCAATAAAAATTGCTGTTTTTTTGGACGGCAATTTTCCATCAAAAACTGGACGGCCGAAGAACTGAGAGTGTAACGGGCCTCAGGAATGGTCCTGGACGTCTTTTTGAGGGCATGTGCAAATATGTCCTTCAAAATGCTCCCTGCAAACAAAAACTTTTACTGTTAATGGCTGCACTGGCAACTCTTTCCAAATGTTTCTATTTCGTGCCCAGTCATCTCTTAAACATGTCTTTGCTGCCGCGAGAAATTTCGTGTCTGCGGTTTCTGTTTATGTCAAATCCATCTTCCTTACTGTCCAAAATTCTTGGCCGTATGTAATTGTTGGAGTCACCATTACTCTAACTGAAATTTTCCACGTCACTTTCCTCTCAGTTTGTCTCATTGTACCACTATTCCACTAGAAGCGTTTAATCATATTAACGGCATATATTTCTCATAAGATACTTATATCACATCCTACGTTATTGAAGTAAGATAATTGTCTGGACAAATATTTCCTATCACTATTTTAGTTCTTAACCGGGTATTTGTCGACAAATATCATGGTTTAATCTTCTATTTCGTAGATAGTTTCATACGAAACGAAGGCTCAGATTACGTAATTATTGCCAACTGCAAATTACTTTCCTTGTTTATTAAATTACCCGATTGTCTGCATGCACTATTATGTTAGCATAAGTTTTCGAATACTAAAATAGTTTCATTTCCGTTTTGACAGTGTTCAGTCCAAGGTATTCCAAAATTTGCGTGATTCCGATGTCTGGAAAAAAATAATAACTACGCGGAGAATCAAGCCAATACACGCTCTTCCTTATTTGTGTTTAACTCCTGTGGATATTGTATTTCGTTGTGGAATTATTGCAGTCAGGTTTGAGAGTTCATCTCCAGAATTTGCTTCAAAAAACAGAATTTCATTGGCAGAAAAGCAGTACAGTGTATGATGACGGAGGTGGCTACTTTGCAGTTTGTNCTTATTTTCAAAATGGCGGCCACATAGTCATTTTTATATTAGAATGCTATATCGTCGAACCCATGTAATCAATTCTAACTTAACTTTGCATGCAGGCAGTATGTATTACAACTATTAACTGTATCTACACGGAGAATCTCTTGCCCTTCATTTTGTAAGATAGTGATACAAATAAACAAAGTTTCTGTGTCTTATCTCGGGATACAACTGGCAGATTACTACCATATTTGGCAAATAAATTTTACTGCAGCAGGTGGTGTAAACTGGTATGTTTTAAATAGGTCAGGCACTTATTTAAAAAATGGTGGCTGTACAAATATTTTAGCTCAGTATATTTTATCAACCAAACAAATTCCAACTTAAGTTTGTATGCTGGCAGTGCCTGTTACAACCAAAAAAAAATCTATCTATGTTAGATTCATTTCTCTGCCATTTTATATGATATCCCCACCAATAAAAAATTAAATTTTTATGTCATGTCTTAGGAAACTATCAACCCATTCTTTCAAAATTTGGCGAAGATGATGTACTGTGATAAGCCATATTAATTTGTGTATTTTTTTAAGTATGACTGATTTATTTTCAAAACGGTGGCTATAAAATCATTTTAGTTTTGTGTGCTATATCTAAGAAGATACGTAATATATTTTAACTTAACTCTGTATATTGGCAGTATAAAAACATAGAATGTGCTACTACATTACTTTTTATCCTCCATTTATGGAGATTGCCATATGAACATTATGGTTTTTATGATACATCTCGAGGACCATTCAACCGATTCCCACCAAATGTTACACTGGAACATTTCAACTAATTTGTACCAAATTGTCCACACTATAAATGCTACAGAAGTCCATGTAAACTCTCATGATTTAAATAGGTCAGGCAACGATGTTCAAAATGACGGTTTCATAAATAATTTAGGTAAGTTTGCAACATATATTAAACATTTTAACCAAATTCAACCAAATTTTGTATGTAGACATTATAAATTAGAAGCATTGTATATAGGGCCTCTTTTTATGGAAATTTTGTACGATAGCGTCAAATAAGAACATAAAGTTTTTTTTGGCATATATCAGGGCCCAAACAACCGATTTCCACCAAATTCATTACANGCGTCAAATAAGAACATAAAGTTTTTTTTGGCATATATCAGGGCCCAAACAACCGATTTCCACCAAATTCATTACCCAAGTAACTCTACGTTAGGCCATGTAAATTTAAATGTTTTAAGTGACTCAGCCACTTATTGTCGAAATTACGGCCCTCTAACATGTAAAGTTAGTAAACCCTATAATTCGAAACATTATACTTATTGGATCCGAAGTTGATGCTCCGAATGTGACCTCCATAATGCAGTGCATTGCGCGCTGGTTTGTTGTACGAGGTTTTCTGGGTTCGAGCCGGGTAAGGCACGTGTATATTTGTAATTGTCTCACTAATATTGCATACGTTTCTGGTTTCATTTCTAATGTTTTTGCTTTCAAAGAGAAGCCAAGTCCTGCCTACTAATTCAGCTTTTAAGAACTTATTCAAATAAAAAATTATTCGTGCCCATGTTAAGGAAAGTAGGCTAATTATTTATATCAGTAACTTGTCGTTTATTCACATAGGAGTAATTTGTGACTGAAAATCAGTCCATTATGGCTTCAGATATTTTGTAACGCATTTGTGTATGCCATATCAAGGTTTCATTTTTTATATTTAGTCTTAATATTTCGTTGCAAAGAGAAATAGATAAAAACAAGATGTAAGGGATCACTCCACCTTAAGCCTCTACTTCACTTTTTATGCAGAAACTCTTCGTTTTCGTGTCATAATATCAGTTTAGGAGTAATGATTAAGAATTTCTGACTATAGAAAATTTACGTTTTACGAGTTTTTAAATATTTCTTTGTACTTAATTTGTTACGTTTTGTGTGGTAATTGTAAAAAGGCAGGAATGTATTGATATTTTAGAGGTTATATAATGCTATTTGGGACGAATTTTGCATTGATAGTTTGGATGCCATGTTTGTATTTAAGAGTTAGGCAAGTAGCCCAACTTTAGCTTTTCTTTTAAAATTACTTCATGAAAACTTAAATTAGCAGGAAATGAAGACTCCGATATAGTGGCTGACGCCAAGTGGCTTCAAATGTAGCACTGCACTAAACTGTACAACATGAAAAACTTATCAACAATTAGTACACACACTACCAAAATTGTCTTAAAATTACGATTTATGCTGCATACTTAAGAAGTATACATACATTTTTTAACACTCCAAAATATTTTGTTGGAATTGACTTATGCAAATGTTTTATAAACTTACTAGGAGCCTATTTTAAATTAAAATTTAAGCACATTTCCATTTTGGATGCTTCATAAAGCACACTTGTGCAAGAAAACCTTCGTCAAGTACGCCAATCATAATAATTACTATGGTTATTTGTAAGGAAATATTGGTACTGAAATTAAGAAATATTTCTATTAATTTATTTAATATACAGTTACAACGATGACACACACTACGCAATGTAAGCATAGTAACCTTGCTGCAGTTTATATGACATTTTCATTGTCCTTTTTTTTTTAATTTTGCTATATTTAGTGCTGGAGAAATTAATGTTGGTATAGTTTATAACATTTTCATCAAATATAACTTTTTTATGTACAACTGATGCGTCTTCCAACTTAACGGCGTTAGGCATTTTGCCCTGTTGCGGTTTTTTTGCATCTTCTGTGGTATTCCAACACTTCTTTCTGCTAATGATTTGTTGTCTTAGGCCCACTGTCGCCAGTCCGACATCGGACGGGAAAACCCGGACATAAATAGGCCTACATTGTGCGTAATGAACCTTTGCACACCATCCGGATTGGGTAAGGATTAGGCAATAACAGTTTGGGTGCCGGAGAGCAAAATATGATAATCTCGACTTCTCCCGGTCGCCGGACAAGTGCCAGTTGTCAGTGGTGTATTGTTAAAAATGGACCTATACACACCTTCTGGTTAAAAGCCGCCCAGTGCAGACGTGTGGATAGTGAGCTCATCCACTGAACACACGAGTCTGCATATCAGCTGGATATTCCCCGTACAGCAGGAATCGAGGAAAGCCGGAGCACTAACAATTGCTGTTTTTTCGGACGGCAATTTTTCATCCAAAACTACACGGCTGAATAACTGAGAGTGTAACGGGCCTCAGGAATTGTCCTGGACGTCTTTTTGAGGGCATGTGCAAATATGTCCTTCAAAATGCTCCCTGCAAACAAAAACTTTTACTGTTAATGGCTGCACTGGCAACTCTTTCCAAATGTTTCTATTTCGTGCCCAGTCATCTCTTAAACATGTCTTTGCTGCCGCGAGAAATTTCGTGTCTGCGGTTTCTGTTTATGTCAAATCCATCTTCCTTACTGTCCAAAATTCTTGGCCGTATGTAATTGTTGGAGTCACCATTACTCTAACTGAAATTTTCCACGTCACTTTCCTCTCAGTTTGTCTCATTGTACCACTATTCCACTAGAAGCGTTTAATCATATTAACGGCATATATTTCTCATAAGATACTTATATCACATCCTACGTTATTGAAGTAAGATAATTGTCTGGACAAATATTTCCTATCACTATTTTAGTTCTTAACCGGGTATTTGTCGACAAATATCATGGTTTAATCTTCTATTTCGTAGATAGTTTCATACGAAACGAAGGCTCAGATTACGTAATTATTGCCAACTGCAAATTACTTTCCTTGTTTATTAAATTACCCGATTGTCTGCATGCACCATTATGTTAGCATAAGTTTTCGAATACTAAAATAGTTTCATTTACGTTTTGACAGTGTTCAGTCCAAGGTGTTCCAAAATTTGCGTGATTCCGATGTCTGGAGAAAATAATAACTACGCGGAGAATCAAGCCAATGCGCGCTCTTCTTTATTTGTGTTTAACTCCTGTGGATATTGTATTTCGTATTGCAGTCAGGTTTGAGAGTTCATCTCCAGAATTGGCTTCAAAAAACAGAATTTCATTGGCAGAAAAGCAGTACAGTGTATGATGACGGAGGTGGCTACTTTGCAGTTTGTACGCGCGCTCTACCTCATACTTAAGACATGAGACATGCACGGAGTGGTGGGGGGTCCCGAGCGACGATGGGCGCACCTGAATTCCCAACTGTCGTCGTGGCCGGTTCGTGACGTCACCAGAAGGCGAAGGAAGAGATAGAGAGGGGGTAAAGGGGGCGCCCCCTCCGCGATTCGGCTGTGCTTCGCGTATCACGCCCAAAATATCCGAGGCGACAGCCCCAGGTGGTCCCGAAGTGCTCGTCATCTGCGGCTGACGGCGCAGGTTCGCCTTAGTTCGTCCTCCCCCTCCTCCAATCATTTTTTCCCCACGATTTTACTGTGCCTTCGCACAGCGCCGTCTGTCTACGGAAGTGATTTGGCAGTTCTACAATTGGACTGGCGTTACAATTACGTCTTATGGCCTTGACCATATGAATAATCTTAATTATTTGCTTATTTATGCAATATAAAGATGTTATTTCTCTTCATGTATGATATGTTCCCTTGGAAAATAAGTATGTTAATTAGTATGTAAATTAACTGCTCAGGGAATTTTCAGATTTATTTTGTTTTGCATCATATTTATAGGTCTTTCCAATTTGCTGTATTTGTAATGTATTTAGAAGGCCTTAGTTTCAGAGGAGCAGTTGTTGATCTGTTGCCATAACAACTAAGTGGCGTGATTAGTAATACCGCCTCTAGCACTCACGTGATTGGTTGCTTTTCGAAGGCTTTTATAATTGAAGCTTTTTGAATGAGATTTTAGCCATCTTGGTTTCCGACGGCAGGCCGCTGAACCGCGTGGGTTCACACTGGAGGAACTTAAATTTTAATGTAATGTTTCGAGTTCGCAACTTGGTACAGGCCTCTAGACGTAGACGACGCGTGAGCCAGAATACTGAGGAGTAGGCCTGTATCGGCCGCCGCCCGCGTTATTCTCACAGGCTTAATAAGCCGAACTACCGCGATGTGTATGTAGGGTCTGGGACTGTAATTGCACTATAGGCTGGAGAGCCTCATTAAGGGAAGACCGCAAGAAGTTGTCCTGCCTACGACCAAATCTACTACACCTTCAAGAACTTCCAGTTTTCGTCTTACTAAATTCTATTCAGCTAAGTTTCTGATTTATTTTAAAGAAGCAAAGACGAATTTCAACCAGAACTGCCGCTATTAATTTTAACCGCTGATATCCTGGCATTGTTTGTATGCGATAACCTGAGCAAGTCTGAAGAAAATACACTATCAAATAATTGTTCTTTTTAACGTTCAATTTTAAATTGCCAGGCCTAAAGTTACTAAAGATTACCATTCACGAGAGGGGTTAGTTTAGTTATAAAGTTTCCATTATACTTCGCACTTTGATTTTGCATAAGGAATCATCTCATGAAGATTGTTGGTCGAATTCCGCTCCATTATTAAAAATATTCACCACGTTTCAAGTGAATCCAGCGTGTTGGTACTTCTCACGTTACTTAGCTAGCAATAATTTTCCCAGCCCATGTTTACAACATAAATAAAAAATATTATCCTTTTGTTACACGTACGACATAGTTACAAAATTTACTTAGAAGAGGGTGTTAAGGGGAGAGATATAGAATTAACCGNAGGGTGTTAAGGGGAGAGATATAGAATTAACCGTAATAGTCTTTGCGCTATAAAATAAAGTCTGCATTCATTATTGAATTATCTTACCCGGCAATGCATAATAGGCCATATATCACTCAAATTATTAAATAACTGTAACGACAAAGGAGTACCTTTATTTCTTTACTATGTGGAATAGATGGGAATTAAGTATTTATTACCTTCTGAGAATGGCTATAAAATTGATAGATAGCAAGCAGTACAAGAAGTCAACATATAATCGTCTCTGAAAGATAATTAAACGATGTTCTATGCCCTAACAGAGTGACATTTCCAAAATGAATCTCAAGNGTAATAGTCTTTGCGCTATAAAATAAAGTCTGCATTCATTATTGAATTATCTTACCCGGCAATGCATAATAGGCCCTATATCACTCAAATTATTAAATAACTGTAACGACAAAGGAGTACCTTTATTTCTTTACTATGTGGAATAGATGGGAATTAAGTATTTATTACCTTCTGAGAATGGCTATAAAATTGATAGATAGCAAGCACTAAAATAAGTCAATATATAATCGTCTCTGAAAGATAATTAAACGATGTTCTATGCCCTAACAGAGTGACATTTCCAAAATGAATCTCAAGCAAAAGTAATTGCTCTCTCTCTCTCTCTCTCTCTCTCTCTCTCTCTCTCTCTCTCTCTCTATATATATATATATCCAATATGGTGTCCACCTCTGGGGTGAAGTCTTACATTTCAACTACATCCCGTTTGTGAGTAGATTAGTAGATGCTGATTAACGTACTCTCGTTACTATATTATATGTTGTTAAGAGGAAGTGATCTTTTAACACTGTAGCTCTGAAATGAGAGCGTGTTTAACGAAATAATTAGTCTCAGCAACGAATACAGTTTTTTTTAAAAATAATTTTCGTGCCCATCGACGCACATAATGGCTTAGTTGAAAAAAAAAAAAAAACCTAAACAGCAGACGTATGAAGAGCATTCTGATACCTCGGTGGCTTATCCACAACAGGGTGCCGCGGTAGACGTAGGGGCTATATTACTCGCTTCCCACCAAGGCGAACCGAAGGCTCGATTCCCGGCGGGGTCATTCCCGGACTGTCGCATGTGGGAATCGTGCTGGACGATGCCGCTGGTTGGTGGGTTTTCTCGAGGATCTCCCGTTTTCCTCGTCCTCGCATTCCAGCACCGCTCCGTATCCACCTCGCTTCGCCTACATCGATGACGGAGGTTCTCTGGAACGCAAGAACACTCACTGGAATTCCGTGACGCCGAGTCACGTGCTGTTGACCGCGACTTAAAGCCTGGCACCTACTGTACATACAATATCTTTTCAACTCGTTACGTAAGTCCGCACAGGTGTCCCTACGGCTGTGTTTAACGACAACTGACGTCACAGAAGTAGTAATTCCGCACATAATGTGACAGACAGAACCCGTCAGCCTTGTCTTCAGCGCAGTTTTCTGTGCGCACGCTTGCGCGTGACGCTCACAATAGTTGAGAGGTTTAGTTCGGTAAGAGCGAAATGAGGTGAAAATGGAGAAGCGGAGGAATGCAAGGGCGGGGGAAATTGGAGTGCCTCTAAAAGAACCATCAGCAAACGGTAACGTCCGCCATGTTTCCCACATGCGAAAATCCTAGTGATCCCGCCGGGAATCAAACCCGGTTCACCTTATGGTAGGAGGAGAGTAGCCTATCTACTCCACCATCACGGACGGCCCCATACGCTAATGAGACCTGCTACAACTGCCTTGAGGAGGAAGAACATTCTGGTTTTTCGTATTGTTTCGGTGAAAACAAACACGGTGATGCTGATACCACAGTACACAACTGAAATATTACGGAGCCACATACCAAGCGGCGTGTGGTTAACTGTTGCAAGGTAAGCTGTGTTTTGCTCTGTGCTATACCTAATCGTTTGCTAGTGTACACATCGGCCACTTAGACGCAGTAGTGCAGTTGACGTCACAGCACGTGTATAATGGGTGCCTCACCGCTCTCCCGTGAGTGGCCGCAGTACATTTATTTTCTCCCGGCTCGACACTGGTTACTGGTTCCTGCTGCGTGCGCCGAGTGTGTACAGTACTGAGCAAGCACCAGCTTACCTTGCAACACTTCACTACACGTCATTGCACATACCGCACGTGGGAATTTTGCCGGACGATGCCACTGGTCGGCGGGGTTTCTCGGGTATCTCCCGTTTCCTCCGCCCTTTCATTCCGTCGCTGCTCTATGTTCACCTCGCTCCATCCTCATCGGCTCTCAAGTGCTCGATGTTAAGAGCCGCCCAAATCTCTTCACTCAAGGAGCCACGTAGTCCCCCTCCTTCTCTTCTGTGTTTCCTCCAGTTATTTTATTTTTGAGAGCTTGTGGGCTTTCGCCTATTTTTTTTCTGAGAAATGTGAAACCACTTGTGAATTTTTTCTCGGTTCTAAAACGACGAGTTGCTGTCTTCATTTTGGTAGATCCGGTTGCCAACGGCGCTTATCACTCAGCCGCCTGGGAGTGCACTGCAATCAGTAGTTATTTTTTCGACCTTCGCCTCAGGTCGCGAGACGGGAATCTCGAAAACATGCGAATAACGTCATGGCTACTAGTGACCGCTCCGCAATCTGATTCATGGCTGCGGGTGACCACTCCACAACCGGGTTCATCGCGTTACTTCCGCCCGGCGTATTACACTACGATTCTTTGAGGTGCGAAGTCAATTCCTTGTCTTGACAGAGAATGCGCAGACTCAGATTTTTCGGAACTCTTTTTGTCATTTTACCTGCTCGCGCCCTTCTCGCTAAGTATTTTTTTTCTGTAAGTCTACCAGTGCAAATACTCTGTAAATTAGAGGTCTATTAAAGTCACACGGTATTCGTAACAAGTGGTACCCCATAACCACTTTCACTATGTGTGGCATGGGAGAGCATACATGGATCTATAAATCATTTCTTGAGATTTAATGGGCGAGAACCTACATTGCGGGAACTTCCGAAGTCAAAATTACGCGTTTCGAAGTCAAAACTGTGCTCTACAAATACGGTAATTAGTAGTTTTGTTAGTGCATACAGCATACAACAATGATAAATAAAGCGTTAATTACTGTCGCAACAGGTGAGCTCTATAACTCATTCCATTTTGTCTCTACAACATACATTCCATGTACGGTATTTCAGGTAACTAGAGAAATTTAGGAATNTATAACTCATTCCATTTTGTCTCTACAACATACATTCCATGTACGGTATTTCAGGTAACTAGAGAAATTTAGGAATTCGTTTAGTGTAAATGCCACTGTGACCTGAACGTAACGGATTTGTTTGAAACAGATTTAAATTATTAGAATCATTAAACTTTTAAGTTCACATATTTTGTTATTCGTTGTTTGGTGAATTATTATTTTTGTAATTATAATAAAATGTAATTCTTTAAATTCTTTGACTCCACCCCTGTGTTTATTGTTTTTCTCCCGGCGTTACGTAACATAGTGAATGACCCACCCGCAGTTTAGGTTTTTCTTGTCTAATCATGNTTATTGTTTTTCTCCCGGCGTTACGTAACATAGTGAATGACCCACCCGCAGTTTAGGTTTTTCTTGTCTAATCATGTTACGTCTTCAGAAACGCGTTTGAGAGTTAATGGTTTGTTGCCGTAGTCAGTTTATCTATAGATAATTTTTCACTGTCAAGGTGTCAAAACACTTGGCATCACAGGTATTCCCCTTATCTTTCAAAACACTTCAANTTATTGTTTTTCTCCCGGCGTTACGTAACATAGTGAATGACCCACCCGCAGTTTAGGTTTTTCTTGTCTAATCATTTTACGTCTTCAGAAACGCGTTTGAGAGTTAATGGTTTGTTGCCGTAGTCAGTTTATCTTTAGATAATTTTTCACTGTCAAGGTGTCAAAACACTTGGCATCACAGGTATTCCCCTTATCTTTCAAAACACTTCAACAACAGCTGATATTCACATGCTCATGTTTGAAGTATCGATTGCGCAATGTGCCTGCGATACCCTGTCATGACTTTTTTGCTTTTTCATGGTTATTAGGCCTATTTGTAATATGAACTCTTTTTTTCGCTGTCAGTTATGCGTCTTTGAAATAATTTTTTCGAAAATTCAGTGCCTGTATTTGTATGTATCATAATGTAACTGTGACTGTAGTGCCTACAGTGAATTTGGCAGCAACGAGGAGAAGTTATTACATGTCTTGAAGTCTCACTAAAATGTTGTTTTTAAACTATTTTGGTTCTCGACTTAGTTTAACTTATTTTAGGGGCCTGTACCAATTACAACAATAATTTACCCAATATTAATGCATTTATGTACTTAACTATTTAACTCTCACTTGTTCGACACATGTTTCACGACAGCGTATTTGTTACATGCCATAGAGAATAAACAGTGACCAATAAAAAAAGGCTTCCAAACAGTTTAATTAACACTTAACCAGTTTAATTGCTATGACCACCTTGAGTAACACTCGGGATGAATGATGACAGGTTCTATATGTAAAGGCTTTCGCGATATTTATAGTTGTAAAAATAACGCAAACACGTTTTCTTAATCATATGTATATCGAAAATGTTTGGGAAACCACGGATGTTGGGCCTGCCATAAACTTGCCAATAATGGTGCAAATATTTCTCATAAGTATGTCAGCTAAGTTATTTATTCAGTAAAATCCTTTGACATATGGTTAAAAATAATAGCAAGGTATTCAACGTAGAAATGTACCGAATCTAACTAGTTACGCAACTGGGGCGAAAATATATGCATTGTTTATCTTTACTAACTTTGGCAAGATTTGTAATTTTCGTTATACCTAAATGCTATGTAATTCCGAACTCTTCGTCCTTTCGCAGAAATGTATATATGACCACCAAGTTTGCTATCTCGTTTTTCTACTGTAGGTGTGATTATTACGTTGTACAGATGATTTGGTCGTATTCCCTTCAGTTATTTTTTTGGTACATAGTTAAAACGGTTTTTTTGATGCNTGTTGTACAGATGATTTGGTCGTATTCCCTTCAGTTATTTTTTTGGTACATAGTTAAAACGGTTTTTTTGATACAAGGGTTTACCAGGAACAAATATTATTTTTGAAGCACGATTGTTTTTACCATATTGGCTGTCGAGTAATAAAGGAAAAGTTGCCGCACTTAGGATTTATGCAGTGGAACATCGTTGCTACATATTTTGATACACATTATTTTCTGATGCCACAAACACTATGTTTATGCCTAGTGGCGCGGGAAGGTACAGACAAACAGGGAANGATACACATTATTTTCTGATGCCACAAACACTATGTTTATGCCTAGTGGCGCGGGAAGGTACAGACAAACAGGGAATTTCTACTTTATGATTAAGTAAACTATTTGTAGTAACTGGGCTTACAGCTACTGATTTATATATATATTAAATAAACTGGTTCTGAAAGTTAAATATTCGGAAAGTTCATTGGCATTCTCACCGTTTTTGCAGCAAGCGTAAATTGGTCGTTAAAACAAGAAGTTCTGTGTGCGAGAAATTAGGACTGCGCTTAACTGATGCCTCGAGCGCCGATGAGTTGTGAGGTGAGGTGAAGTAGCATCAACGGAATGCAATGCTGGGAGAAATAGGAGTATTCCGAGAAAAATCACCGGCCAACGGCAATGTCCGCTCCGTAGAAATTTTTTCATAATATTTTTTGCTAGGAAAAGATATTTAAATTCAGACTGTTATGCAGGAATTGATAATGTGTTAACACGATTGCAGTAGCACTTTTAAAAGTACTAATTCAAGTATAGAAGTATGGCTGATGTGTACTAGGTATAACACAAAGAATAACTCATCAGAATAACGGTACATTACGTTGAAAGTTTGAATCCGACGTTGCATGACCACGAGCGCTGAAGATGGCAGTAGAAGCTATGCAAAAATTTTTTTACTATGACATGTCCGAGTCTTGAACCATGACCGTTTCGACCTTCTCGCCTGCAGGACTTGGCGATCTCGTCTTTCCGAGGGCTACCAATAGTGCTATCTACTGTCACCCTCCTCATTTCCGCCTTATTTTCGTCTAGGGTGGGTTGACTTCGTGGGCTGGTGACGGGCCGGTCGTCTGAGGTCGGACCCGTACTGGCAGTGGTTTCGGTACTCTTCGTGATGGAGAATATCTTGAAGGAATTACTCCCTTCCCTTCCCAGTGATAGGGCGATTCGTTCGGTGGTTTCACTTTTACAGTGATGTTATGGACACGTCGGAACACAGGCGTATCTGCACTGAGAGAAAAGTCAACAAAATATTAGCTTGTACAGGAAAAAAAAAATTTAGTTGCCCCTACAAAACATTTTGTTTAGTAAACAAAACTTGAAAAGTCACAAAATTAATTTTGGTCATCTAACAAAATACACATTTGTATAAACAGAACCTCGGTGTTGCGAAAATAAATTATACTAAAAACAAAATATTTATTTGACTCAAATGTATATATTAGTTTGGCCACTCCACTGATTTACTTAATCCAAAAATACAGCTTGAGAGTTTATTTTTATTTTTTGTGACAATTAGGATAGTAACATTGTTTTTACAGCATTTATTGATGCGTAATAATGGTATAAACATCTTAATAAAACAAGTTCAACATGAATCTGAAATGCAAAGCTATTTGCGCACGTTGTTCAGTATTTGAAACGTATCTATTTAAATAAATTCATATTTCGTATATAGTCACCTTAGCTGAGGATGCAGNCGTTGTTCAGTATTTGAAACGTATCTATTTAAATAAATTCATATTTCGTATATAGTCACCTTAGCTGAGGATGCAGTGGCGCAGCGCGAGTGTGCAGATGATAGGATCAAATCTCGGTTGGGTTTCCAATTTTTTTATATTAGCAGAAACTTTTTTTTTTTACGCAGAGCCAACTAAATCTCTAGTTACACCAACCAAATATTTGTTTGGGGCAACCAAAAAAAGGACAACAAAATGATCAGTTTTCGACAACAAAATATTTCATTGTACTTTTACAAACAAACTTTGTTTGATTGAACAAAACCTTTTACTCAGTGTGAGAGAGGAGAATCTTAGAACGGTGTGGCAAGGCACTAAAGACACGCGGCCGCAAAGCCGCACTGGATTCGGTCTTCGTTGTCTGGTCGAGTGTTGTGTTAGTTCTGTGGGTGTGCTGAGTGCGTCTCAGTCACTTGGCCACGGAGGTCGCGCCGGCATTCAGTCCAGTAGCTGAGAACCGTTTCCTGGTGCGTCCATCTCGTGCTTCGCAGACTGACTTCGAACCTCCGACGAGTATAGTCCATGCACGGTTACTTCCTACCTTTCTGCAAGCCCTGCTTAAGTTCTAATTCCAGGATATTCCTCCGCCTCATGCAAACCAACCTTAATTGAGTCTAGAAAATTACACCAAAAGGAACACGCACCGCATTCACGCGCAGTTACTTTAATAATGTTTATATAAATTCCATTTCTTTCTAAGAATTGCTAACACACATATTTTCTCCGTGTTTGATTCATATTAAATTTAAAATAAATATTATAGTTTTTAGATAAAATATAAGTAAAAAATAAATTTAACCAAGAATGAGATACTTTAACGTTAACACAAGTATAAAATGATTATGACACACGAAATATTTAGGAAAGAACCAAGCGCGTCATAAATATGGTGATTTTTCAAAGGTTTGATAGAAAAGTGTTAAGAAACCGCGAATAGACTACCGGTAAAAGACTTACTTTTGAGGACAGATTTCGTTTGGTATCACAAACTCAGCGCACACCTAGAGCAGGGCGATGAAGAGTCCACAGAGTTGGCTACTTGAAAAGTGATGGAAATGTCTCGCTGTTCTTGAATTTAAAAAATATAAAACAAAAAAACTAAATTTTAACTGTGAAATATATTTCAATGTGATTTGTTTCTTTTACTCCTATAATTCAGTTAACAAACCCACTTCCGACAGCAATAATTGATACGATAAAAAAATCAACTTTTTTTAAAATAATAACTTTTAGAAACTACAAAATCAGCACTTCTGGAAAAAAATTGTATTGAAATTTATAACACATTATGTATATTTATATAACAACAAAATAAAAAAAAAACCCTTTTATATTTTTACCTAATTCTATCTTCTTGAAAACTCACGGAAGAAACTTTTGTTAAAAAAGAGTGCACAATATATACATTTCAGTATAACAGATTTGCAGATAATAATATTTTGTTAATATTAAGTTAATTGTTTCGAAATATCTACTATTATTGTGATTTATATCCCTAATTTTTCGCAAAAAGTTAGCAATTTTTAAATCGAAAACTATATACTGTACCAATTATCGCTGTGTATGATAGTTACCTGAATTCAAATATGTTATATATATAGAATGAGTATAAAAGAATACCCCAACTTTGAAGGTCTACAATATCAAAACCAAACAACCTCCAAAATTGGTTGACCAATCAAATGAACTGTGGAACCATGAAGTTTGTTTACCATATCTTCATAAATGTTCAGTGTGACCACCACGAGTGGTCCGAACGACATCTACGCGATAATCAAACTCGTTCCACACTCTTGTCAGCATGTCCGGTGTCACGGTTTGGATGGCGTCCGTAATTATCGTTTTGAGGTCGTAAATGTTTGCCGGCAATGGTGGACTTATGGACGAAAAGCTTGCTCCTTTATGTACCCCCCATAGAAAAAATCGCACGGGGTAAGGTCCGGGCTTCTTGGAGGCCAGTGATGAAGATCCTGGTCACCAGCTGCTGCTCGACCAATCAAGCGTTGCGGCAACGTCTCGTTCAGGTATCCGCGAAGAGCTAGGTGCTAATGGGGTGGCGCACCATCCCGCTGGAAAATGAAGTCCCCCGCCGCCTATTCTAACTGAGGAAACAGCCACTCTGTAAGCATGTCCAAATAAGGGAGTCCGGTAACAGTGGGCTCGTGAAAAAAGAAAGGGCCGAAAACAGTGTATTTGGATATAGCGCAAAACACGTTCACTTTGGAGGCTCCTGATCCCATATCCGCACGTTGTGCCGGCTCACCTTACTATTTGTATGGAACGTCGCTTCATCGCTAAAAACCATCTTGGACATGAAGGCATCGTCTACCTCGTTCTGGGCAAGGAAACATCAGACCGTCCCCTTCACATTGACGTGTCGAATGCGAGCTCGCTTCCCCTTCACCACCTCAAACCGAGAGTTACGAATGCTATCCAAACCGTAACACCGGACATGCTGACAAGAGCGTGGAACGAGTTTGATTATCGCGTAGATGTCATTCGGGCTGCTCATGGTGGTCACATTGAACATTTATGAAGATATGGTAAACAAANGTTAATCTTTTCCAACGGTTGGGAGGTAATAAATTACGTATACAAAATTAGTCGGAAATTACATGTCCGGTTTTACATTTGACTTGAAGTGATTATTAAAAATGTTTTTCACACTCGCAAACGGAAAAAAATATATATATATAGTTAAAATTTTGTTCTTTATTTTATTTTCCGTGAATTCGTGCACAGCGAGACCTTTCCGTAGGCCGTAAATTATTCGTCAGTTCTGTCGAATATGTAAGGATTCTAGGTAACAGCTCTCCTAATTTCCCGTTCTCTTTGATAGTTGCTTGGTTGGGCGACTAATATCGATGCATCATTCCGTACGCTGGTCAGGAGATTCACAGTGTTAGGGCGATATAGTCTGTTCGCAGTATCGAGTCAAACCTTTGAAAAATTTCCCCAAGTATGACGTATTTGATTGCTTCCTATAAACATGCCGGGTATCACAAGCATTTTATACACCTGAAATATAAAAGTTACTTATGTTATGTTAAATAATTTTTTTTCTTATATATCTTATTTGTAAATTATAACATTTCATTTATTTCGATATTAATAAGAACAAAGAGAAAATAGGTGTGTTGAGAATGCCTGGTAAGAAATAGTCCTAATGCACAATGTTATTTAACTGAGCGCGCACGAGTAAGGTGCGCTGTCCTTTTGTTGTATTTTAAAGACTTAGTTAAGCTTAGTTTGCATGAAGCGGAGGAATAGCCTAAAAGCAGAACTTCAGCAGGGCTTCAGAAAAGTTGGAAGTAACCATAAAAGGACTGTACCTCCCATCTGATCGATCGCCAGTGATGGATTTCAAGGAGCAACTTATCTGAAACGTTCCCCCCCCCCCTTTTTCCCGCTTAACCACCACCCACCACCAAGCATGATAAGATTTGAATAATTCTTTCATCTGCTACTCTCGTGCTCGTAACACTTGTCAGAGCAGTTCGCTCTGAGAAAATGGCTCGGCATGTCCTTCTGCCTCTCTCTCCTGCGATGTGCGGCGCCGAGCATGGTTGTGTATGCGATGGCGTGACAGTCACATTTGAGGCATTTCCGGTTCGACCCCAGTCCGCCTGCACTAGGGGCGGTTTTTACCACGCGCTTTCCCGTTTTCATACCATGCTCAAGTTGGCGCGGTTACTGTGTTAATCTCTGAACAATCACACTCACTGTTCAACCACCTTTTTTTTTTTTTTGCAGAATTGTTTGGATTACAAAATGATGTAATTGAGATTTTTATTTNTCACTGTTCAACCACCTTTTTTTTTTTTTTGCAGAATTGTTTGGATTACAAAATGATGTAATTGAGATTTTTATTTTCAAGCTGCCGGGATCATCAAGTCTGTATGTCTGACATCCGTTCTTAAGGCTCGGTGTCATCCACAATATATATTGAACTATTTCATTTCCCGCTTTTTTTAAGTACAATTTAAAAATAACTATTTAGAAATTTAGCTATTTACTTTACTCTGCAGTACAGATATGACATCCGAACTATCAACATAAAATTCCGTCACACATAGCATAAAATAAACTTTAAAATGTGAATACGCTCCTGCCTTTTTACAACTGCCAAATAAGAAGTAAAAAAAATTAAATACCAAAATATTAATCTACTTGCAAAATCTAAACTTACTATAGGTACAGAAATGATCAATAATTGCTCTAAAACTGAAATGATGCTATCAAAACGAATTATGGAGAGCTTTATGCTGGCCATTCTTCAGTATAACTTGTGATTTGTGTACAGAATTCAGTATTGATNAAACGAATTATGGAGAGCTTTATGCTGGCCATTCTTCAGTATAACTTGTGATTTGTGTACAGAATTCAGTATTGAGAAGCAACATATTAATTCATGAACTTTGGCTTTATGGTACTTGCTTATACTACAGTAACTTTAAATCATAACTTATATAGTCTCAGGAAATTTTGAAACGTGTTTTATTAACTCGTGTTTCTACTCCTATGAAAAAAATGTTGGTTATTTCTGGCATTTTTATTAATTAAAGTCTTCTCAGTTTCTTACAGTACTTGCATGGCACGTACCCATGAATTAACTTCACGTACGTTTATGAGCCTGGAACTAACCCAAAACGAGACTGGACTCGAACCATCTATCTCTGCCACTCTGTAACAAACTGCAACAATAGCAATGCGTCCCTTTCCCCCCTCTATCAAACCAAATTGTTTGACTGTTATTATTTAAGGGCGGATGTACAATGACTCTAAACTTAAACATAAATAACTTTTTTTTTAATATTTCTAATTTTAAATTCGTATGAATGTTAGCTCTCCACAAAGTAATTTTTCTACACCAGTTCGTGGACGTATACAGACTGTTCGCGGTAAAGTGAGCACTTTTGAGTTCGACCTCGAAAAAAAAAATACTGCCCGGTAACTCTATATAAACTACAGTACTTACAATGGTAAGCAAGCTCCCAGTTAAGTAAGCAGTGAATTAAGTAAACTAGTTCTGGCCTTGACAAGATATTTCGATTGTATTGTTTATGGCAAATCAAGTTTAATTTTCTTTATACCTATTAGTCTACTAAATGACGTATTAGTTACTCATTTAGGTTACTATTTCACACTTTCACTTGAGTGACACGTGAATAAAGTGAATAGGTACATGGCCATGTGAATTTTACATAAGATGGAAGGATACCAAATGAGGAGAAAAATGCATACTAAGGAGGGCTTTCAAAATTGCTCTCGTTACCTTGAACAACCTGCGGCACTGTAAACGGAATAAATGTACATATTTGTACGCAGGTAACAACTAAAAGTATCCAGCGAAAAGTTTTTAACGTCAAAGGAGGCTATTTTTTTGCTTGTGTTGAGAACGTCTGAAGCGTATCTAGTATGGAACTTTCTGATTCTGAGTTTCTATCTGTGTGTGTGCGTAAATGTGCGTATTGTTTGCACGAATGCACTCCAGCCTACGTTTCTTGATTATTTTCATCGCGTCATTTAGTTTAGTAAAGTAACTTACATTTAATTAGTTTTATCTGTGTACAAAATTATTGGACAAGTCATGCTATGCATATTACAAAGAATAAATTAATTGAATATTTTATTCTTTTGATGTGACGAAGCTTTAATTTATATCACAGGGCATGTCTGCAACCTTAACAAGAATGAAAACATGATATATACATATAGTACATTTGTCGGTGTATGTATTTGTGTTTTTTTTGTATATTAACTCAATTTTATTCAACAGAATATAAACATTGCTAAATAAGACATTCCTTTAAAACACATTTCTTGCAAATATAGCGGTATTTTGTTGAATACCTGGCATAAGAAAGAGCTCATTCAAGAAATTTTACATTTATAAGTGGCATTCGTATAAATTTTTGCTCTTGTGCTGTGCTAATGAAATGATTTATTTTTCTGAAAGAAATTATGGTTTTCAGGCATGAATATTGGCGG